>JABUQX010040987.1:0-7500 GCA_015478945.1 Trachelipus rathkii | reverse complement strand
TGGCGGAAAAGGGGTTGAATTTTTTTATTATTAGACTTTTACTAGATACGAGTCATCCTATATTCATGTTTTAGTTCTATAAACAATTGAAGTTAAATATAATTAAATAGCAAATATATAAATAAGTAAATTCAATGAAAATATGCTTTATATAATATTATATATATATATATATAATAATAGCATAGATATATATATAATATACCGTATATATATATATTATATATATATATATATATATATACTATATATATAGTATAATACTATATATAGTTATATATATATATATACTATATATATTATACTAAGAGTAAACTGCTCCCACTCGCAGTGTTAATAAGTCTATTGATAAAAATACCCCTACTGAGTAATTTCACCCTGCTGGGATTGAACCTGGGCCCTAGCAGATGAACGCGTATGTGCTTGACCACTACGCCACGATGGACTAAAAGAAGAACGCGACAACTCTTCCTGTGGTGAATATAAGCACCCCAAGACAGGGCATTGTACCACCGCTCTTCCCCAGAAGAATTTTCGTGTTCTTCTTTTAGTCCATCGTGGCGTAGTGTTCAAACACTTGCACGCTCATCTGCTAGGGCTTACAGTAGTATAAATAAATTACAAGAAATTATTTGCTGTTTTTTTTTTCTAATTAATTATTTTTGTTAAATTTCCTTTATTTCTGTTTTTTCTCTATTTAAAATTTATTTACTTTTATTTATTATATTTATTCATTCTTTATTATTTATTTATTTATTTATTCATTTTATTTATTCTGACTTTTTGAGATTATTAAAGTACATATTTTCTTTCAAAAGTTGACAAATCTATTATTGAGAGAGAGAGAGAGAGAGAGAGAGAGAGAGAGAGAGAGAGAGAAGAGAGAGAGAGAGAGAGAGAGGAGAGAAAGAGAGAGAGATGAGAGAGAGAGAGAGAGAGAGAGAGAGAGAGAGAGAGATTCATATTTAATTTGAAAGATTTTTTCCTTCCAGGTACCGACAAGGAAAGAGGAATATCCTCCGCTTTTGAGTTTCACAATCGCGATGAAGAAAATACGCCTTCCACATCTTGCTACGACTTACCGTTTGGAATGAGCCTTTTTAGAAGGTATCATTTATTTAGTAAATAATTAATTTATTTATTGTAAAAAGTGTCTTGTGATTCAAGACACAGTTAAAAATAGAATTATTTGAATTTAATCAATAGCAACACTCGTAGCTTGTGTAATTAAGGCAGACCTAGTGTGCGTAGTGATAGGATGTGACTTTTGATCGGCCCAATGGGCTGCTGTGCAGTTTTATATTGCTTTGGTTATTTTTTTCTATTAAGTGGTGTTTTGTATATTAAGTGATGCAACGTTTAAGTGTTTTTAAATTATTATGGTTTTAATATGTGAAGAATCTGATGTAACCTTATAAAGATTAAGTTATTCGTTTTTAATTTTTGATTTAGAAACTTAGTTTTTAGGATTGAGCAGTTGAAAGCAATACGTAGTTTAGCTGAGTACTAGGTTATGTTTTTTTTTTTTTTGTTTTTTTTTTTTCTCGACGTTCTTTTTTAACTTAGATTTGGCGTTTACTTATTGAAGATCGTTATTATAAAATTTATACGCTTTTAGTTTCCATTTTTTAGTTGATCAATAGTATTTTTTCCTTCTTTTCTTCTTTTGTATGCAGATTTCTTAGTGTGTGTGAGTGCTGAGTGCGTGAAGCGTGAGTCGATGAGTGTTTCTTGAAAATTTCTGGATGTATTCATATTTTTTAGATATTTACTCTAAAAACTTCATTTTAGCTTATATCTAAAATTCCAGGTTTCAAATTCGACTAGATTTTCCCCATTTCTTCTTTGGTTTTTGTCTGTTTGTTTCTGTCTGTTTTCTTTTTTGTTGTTGTGACTGTGTGTGCGGAGTCATGATGCGCGCTACCAAGCACTCCACTCTCCCATGATCAGCTGACGCTGGCTATCACTCTATCGATCTTCTGCCACGCTGTCTGTCACAGCGTCGTTCATTTTACCTGCCATTTGTCGTCCCTTCGTATGCCGTCATCTGCACTCTCATCTCGTTTCTAGCACCTCGGCCCACCTCGCCCTCCTGGTTAGTAATGCGATGGAATTTGAAACAGCGCGGGCTTTACAATTTACATCTTACTTACATCTCTGTTGGTCTTGAACTCTAACCTTTGCATCTCCGTAGAAAACACCTCTCTACCTAACCTATCTTCTTGCTCTTGTCTGAGACCCAGATGTAAGAATTCATCCTCTACTCGATTAATAATCCAACTAACTTATCATAATTTCGTCTGAAGGTGGAGTTTGTGCCTATTTAACATAAAACCCTCCTGTAACGTCTCGAGGACATCTTGAATCTCGCTAACTTCGAGTTCTGGGCTTAAAATCTTTCTTTCCTTCTACTACAATAATCTTGTGCTTCTGCTACTGGTCTCTACAGAACAGGATTTTCACTCTTTTCTTTGGAATACTCTACATACCTTCTGCGAGTACTGGTATATTTTCTCATCCAAATACTCGAGGTCCCTCTATTTAGGGGTATCTCAACTGTACACACACTGAATGGTTGGGGTCCTCTCATACTGATTTAGGTGGGGAGGAAGCGAATCATTCAGTTTTATTCTCAACGATCATCGAGGCAACTTATTAAAGGGAACACAGCACATATTTCCGGATCGTCCCAACAATTCTTGAAACACTCTTGCTATGTTTCACCATAGATCCTTCTATCTATAATCACACCTCCGCTCCTGTCGGTAATCTGACCAACACCTTATATCTCTTAATTTAATACTTTCTCCAACAGATCCATCCTGCCCTATGCGTTTTTTCTGGCACTTTAATCGGGAATGAACTGGGGGGCATGCGTTGCTTCTACGTAACTATAATTGGAGTGACTGCTTTGATCTGAAGACGCTTCGGCTGTCGTGCCGATAAAGTGGAGCCTGTAATCGTTGATGGGGAGGAGCAGGTAGTCATCTTTTCGACTAAAATCTTTTTCTCCTAAAATCCATGGTTTGATTCGTGCTTGTTCCTCCGGGCCATCATCAGGCTAGCAGACAGTGCGTATCGGGTGTGGAAAAATTTTCTTTGTTTTCCTATCACTCTCGCTATTTTTCATTCACTAGAAATCGCGAGGGGACTTACTCTTCGACGAGCAAAGCGGACTTCATTAAACGAAAGTGCCTGACCTCCTTGGTTCTGCCTACTGACAAATCCTTCCTGGTCTTCTTGCCAAAAAGTATCTCAACAACTTTTCTGCCAATCATGCTTTTCCCTCTTATTTGCTCTGATGAATCGGTAACCAACACTTCTGCTTGAAAAGGCCAATCCTCTCGCCTCTATTGTTCCTCTAAACTCAGAACCCTGGACGATTCTGCATTCCCTCGTCCTCCTCCTTCTCCTCTCAGGTGTCATGCTTTTGCCTGTGATTACATTGATCGGGTGCATGGGCTTCTGAATCTTGCAACGAAGGAATTGCGAGGTAGGCCCGGATGGCAATTCCTCCCGAGTTTGAGGAAGTGTGCTTCCGGGCTGATGACCCCACCCCTAGTTCAACTATATTCATCTATACCTTAATACTGAAACTTTTTCTCAGTGTTGTAATGTGCGAATGCTCATTCAATCCGAAGAAAGATATCAGCTCGGAACTTTCTAACTATCCGCTCTATAGCTCTAACTGTATCTCTATCTAAGAGTCTTTGAAAACCCTTGCTAACTCTCATTCTTAGCCATCTGAAATCTCCATTCACTTCTTTCCGAGTCCAGTACGAGCTTTCGGCCCTCAGAGGTCTAACTGGCGAGTGATACTTTCCTAATTTAACTATTTATGGTTTCTCCGCCATTGGAACTTACGGGATACTGCGTGGTGCGCTTACATATCCAAGCATGTGACCGGGTATGCGCACGCGTCACTGCTCTCGAAACTCCCTCCTTTTGGTTTCCTCATTCTCTTTGCTACTATGGTCCTAGGTTTGTCTAGTTTTCTTTCAAATATCGGCTGTTGTTGATGGGGTGACTTCTTCTTTTTCTGTTCATAGTGGTGTATCTCAGGGTTCTGTCTTGTCTCCTACTTATATTTCTCGCTATTTCATTAATGATCTGCATCACACTGCAAACTAACTTATCCACTCGATATGCAATGATCTACCCTTCATTCTTCAACTAATTTCAATTTTGCTCTCTTTTACTTCTAAATTGCCTCTCGCTTAACCTTACCGATTGCTATTCTCGCTGATCGGACAGGAATTTCCAGGGTGGGTCGTCTCAACCTTGTGAAATTAATTCTTTTAACTAAACCCAACTTTACAATCTCCTCCTCTAAGACACCTTTCTACTTCTCTATCTCTTTCGACGGTTCTCTGTATCTCCTGTTGACAAAATAAAACATTCTTGGCCTGAACATAAACAAAAAAAGTGTCTTGGAAACCTCACCATCACAACCGGTTGCTAGGGCGGCTCAAAGAAACTGGGAGTTTGTTTAGACTGCTGACCTTTTTTTCCTCTTCTCGTTGCTCCCAGGCGTATAAAGGGCGTCATCCGCCTTGGATGGAGTACTGCTCTCATATCTGCGGGGCTCTGGTTTCACCCGGCTTATGGAATACGGTCGAGTCAAAGGCCAAAAGGCTTATAAAACTGTTCTGTACTTTCAGCGCGATGTTGGTGCTTATCTCTTTTCTATAGTCTACCGTACGCAAGTGCTCTAGAGCTTTCCACTCGCGTACTACCACCTTTACGACGCCACGAAGCACAAGGGGTGCTGTGGTCGCACCATGAGTTTATTGGTTGAATTAGTAATCAGAGCTTGTTCGCCTGCAGTGCTTCTTCTTTCCTGCCCTACTGTTCTGTGGAATTTCTCTTCCTCTTCTGTGTTTGCCTACTCAATATAATCGTCCCTTCACCTCTTTTAAAGCCTGGGTCTGTGACTCATTTGCGTATTTGAAAACAAAAAATATCACTGATTGATGCCAGAGGAAAGAATAATGAACTTTGGTAGCAAAGGGTAACAAAGGTTCCTTTTTGGAATTAGGGACTATCTTATTAATGCTTTCGGATTTCATTATTATTATTCGGATAAGTTTTCCCTCTAACGACTGATCCAATTCAAGTGCAATTAAATTTAATTTCAAAGCTCTCATATCTAAATATTTATTTCATCGGCTAATTTTATTTCCATCCGAACCTTAATCAAAAAAAATTTTATTGTTACCCTATACCCATACGAAAACTCTTCTCTCTCTCTCTCTCCTCTCTCTCTCTCTTCTCTCTCTGCTCTCTCTTCTCTTCTCTCTCTCTCCTCTCTCTCTCTCCTCTCTCTTCTCTCTCTTCTCTCTCTTCTCCTCGTCTTCTCTCTCTCTCTCTCTCTCTCTCTCTCTCTCTCTCTCTCTCTCTCTCCTTCTCTCTCTCTCTCTCTCATTATTTTATTATTATTATTAAGTCTAAGTTAAACCATCGGCAATAACGCTTCATTTGGTTAGTCAGGATATTGATAATTCTAATTTTTTTTACGAACTTTTTAAACTTGTTGTGGCTAAAATAAATATTATTCAGGAATGTTAAGATTTACGCGTATATGTACGTGAGTGTGCATACCTGTACAGGCGTGTATTTTTTATAATATTAATGTAATATTTTTTGTGATTCTAATAATCGTATATAATAATATTAAAAAAAATTTTTTTGAAAATACGCTAATTATGTTAATCCTAGTTTAAAGAATGTAGAATAATGATCAAATTTTGCTTTGCTCAAAAATCATATTATAGTTATAGAAAATATTTTATTACTATTTTTAATTTCTTTAATTTTGTTACTCCTAAAAATGATTTATTAAAGAAAACGGGATTTTCAGGGGTGAATTTATTAATTGAAGATAAAAGCCTCAATTGAAAAAATGCAAAGACGCTATACGCTTGTTTTGGCTATGTAATTTAGCTATTTATACCCATATTTTTATACGTTCAAACACTTCTATATAGAAATAATTTAGCTCCAAGGGCTTGCTTGGCCTAAACATTGATCCCTGTAATTCTGCAAGTGATGTTGTTGAGGTGTGTGCCTGATAAACCCGTCAACTAAATGTTTCCAGCTGATACACAATATCATCAGGTACTTGGTCACTGGTACCAAGCTTCTGCAAGTCAATAAGTTCTTCTACACTGGCTGAAATAAATAATTTCCAATATGATAACTTTCCCTTCCCAGACAAACTTCAGGTGGAGTCACAACCTGATAATGCGTGAAATCCGGGCAATGCTAAAGCTTTTAGTGCTCCGAGTGAAACAAATATGTTTTGTACTGATATTGCCCCTCCTGATGTTGGTACAAAGAATGTGTTTTCCGAAAGTCATAGATAACTATCAAAACTAAAATATCTGTGTCTTGTGCAAACACTAGTAGTGTATCTGTACCTCTGTCTTTGGCGTTGCGGGCATGTAGTAAGATTTTTGTGTCGGCTTCTTCTTGACTACTTTTTAAACAATCCAAAGAGCTATGCGCCACCGAAACTTCCGTATGCAACGAAACAAAACATTTCCTTGCTGCTTTCTGGGCATGACTTAGCATTTTGTGTGCAAGGTAACTGGTTAATTCATCTTGATACGAGTGTGTGACAATAGCTTTTTCATATTTATCTTTGAAATGTCAATGGTGTCACATATTTTGTACTGTGTTGCTACATCTCAAAGGAGCCTCTTACCTCTAGTAAGATTCTTGATTTATTTGTCTAAGTGCGTGTCGAAAACAATATGAAATTCAACATACTGCCAGTATTTCCTTTGGATCTTTTGGGTGAACACATCAGCAAGATCTTCACAGGTTTTCACTGCGATAGTTTTATCAAGAGCCTGCAATTCTCCCATTCCGTCCATGATTGCAACCCAGGTATTTGCTTAGTTAGCTTGAACAGATGATAAGGAGTTTTTTAAAGCGAGTTCCACAACAGTTCAAGATATAAATTAGTTTACTTTTAGCTGGGCATTGATGCATTGTTCCATCTTGTGCAAGCATGGAAACCGACATTTCATACTTCCCAAAGGTTGTGCGTAGGTCTATTTCTCGTTCAGATCGTGCTACAATCAAAAGTCGTGCAAAAAGGGAACGATCTGCATTCAACTCTGTTATGGATCCAGCAATCTTTACTTTTATTTGTTTGTTGGTGGTAGAACATAGTTTTAGTTTACTCTTTTTTATAGGTGCCCAGAGACTGACTGATCTATCAAGAAGTCTTTCTGACTTGAAGTCTTCATATGAATCTGTTCCTAATGATTCAATTCGGCTAACATCTGATGTTATTTGCTCGCTGAATACAGCCTTTATTGTTATGTTCATGAACTCGGGAACTTTGGATTGAAAAGGATTTCCAATAGTCTCCAGTTCACCATATAGGATTGAAATGGCTTTATCTTGGGCTTTAGCAGCGGTTTAATTATTTAAATGGTGCTTTCTAGCTTCTGGTTTGAATGAATTACCAAACATACTCAATGTTTCTTG
>JABUQX010040986.1:67500-70000 GCA_015478945.1 Trachelipus rathkii | reverse complement strand
ATTCCTTGTTTGGCTTACTACAAAAGTTAAAAGTTTCAAAAATTTTAAAATATTTTGGTCAACAAATTTTTCATCGATACTACCTGATGGAAAACTTATTTCGGTGTCTTCATTAGGAATTCTATTTATTTCAAAATCTCTTTTTTTCTAAGAATTTGACAATCTCTTTACAATTAAAATCTTTGAGAAGGGATCTTAAAGTAGTAACTTTTGACTTCTGATCAGTGACATTTTTAAACCTACCAAAGTAAATAAGCTTGTTGAGGTCTTCATCTTTGTATTTTCCATAAAACTTGATTAAAGAGTCAAAAATATCCTTGCGAAAGTCTTGAAGTTCTTGATCATTTTCTTTAAAATCTTCATTTAAGAATGAGGGTTTAAATTTTTTGGATTTAACATCAACCACGTGAGTAATAAGCATTCTGTAATTTTCTTAAGCATTATACTTAATACTAGTTCATTTGCCAATCTTTCTCTGTCAGAAAGATATTAATCAAGGAATAGTTCTTTTCGTTTTTCAACTTCATTAATGGAAAGTTTGTGTACGCTTCCCGAGTTGTAAAACAGTCCTGTATTCGATATCTCCTGCTTGGATATACACCCAATTGAATCCTTAATTCCAACATTAGTACAAATGATCAACTCTTCAAGTTCTGAGTCCTTCAAGTCTTTATCCTCTGATAGATAATTTAAAGACTCCAAATAATGATCAAAACAAAATGGCAAATGAAAATAACTATTCGGATTTGTACTCAAATCTTCGTAGCCTATTTTATATTCCTCATTTGTCAAGCATTTCAGTTGCATTATATGATATTATGCGACACCATATACTTAGAAACAGAAAAAAACAAAATCATCAAATTTTCCGTATCCCTTTTTCTCTTTTGTATGTCGAAAGATTTTGTATTTTTGATTTATAAGTCTCAGTAAAAATTTCGCCGAAGTGAAATAGTTTCATCAGTTTCGTCATCCACCCATTTATTTTCTTCCATTTCTGAAAATAGATTGAAAACTTATTGTTTTGTCATAGTAATTTATTGATTTGAAGTAATTAGTTCTTGGAAAAATAATATACATATAGAAAGGGCTCTTTTATATATATATATATATATATAGTGAGTATATATATATATATATATATAATAACCTATATATATATAATGATATATATATATATATATATATATTATATATATATATATATAAGATATGGTATATATATAATATATTATATATATATAGTTATTATATATATTTATTATATTATATGGTATATATATATATATATATATATATTAATAATATATATTATTATATATAAATATTATATATATATATATATATATATATATATAATTTTCTAGAAAGCTATTACCACTTTTCTGTATATTATGAATGATTAAAAACTGCTTTGTTGCTCATTAGGAATCTATTTAATTTTATATTTTAAAAACACATAAACCACAATAAAACTATATACAAGCTAGCTTTCGTCATTGTTGTATCATGACTTCTTCGAAGCTTGACAGATAAACAAGGCGAAATTTCCTTCATGTGTTTATCTTTAGTTTCTGAGAAGTTGTTAATCTAGATGCTTTGTAGAATGCTGAAGCTCTCTTCATGATATTGTTCTGTATATAGTCTATAGTTTGATCCCCAGGGCGGCGATTGAAATTTGGGAGATTGTATGTGCAAATTTTTTCTGCAGATTTTCTGATTTGTGTGTTTGTAATATTACGAATGATGGACATGTTATTAATGTTAATGTGATGGTTGTTGTTAAGTCTATGGTGTGTTAAGGCAGAGTTTTCATTATGTGTGTTTAGATCATATGTATGCTGGTATTTTCTGCGTTTGAAATCTGTGGTTTCACCAAAATATTGATTGTTGCCATTATTACTGGGGATTTTGTATATACATTGGGGTCGTTTATTTTTTGATTTCGGTGGTTTTAGTACAGTTTTTGTATTAATAATATTTGACGAAACAAGTTGCAAGTGTGGTGGTAGTATTTTTTATATGTGATGGTAGTTTTTGTTTGGGATGGATATGTATGTTTTTTGTTATTGTGTTTGGTATTATTTATGTCGTAGAATTTGTTTTTTGCTTTTTTATATGCCTGATTGATCATATGAGGAGTATATTTTAGTTTTTGGAATGTGTTTTTAGAAGTTCTGTTTCTTTGTTTAGGTAAGCAGGAGAACATATTTTGGTATGTATAGAGCAGATAGTGTGGCTTGTTTGATGTTTTTTGTGTGTGTGGCAGTACCAATGTCATTTATGTGTCGTGGAGTGCTACGTGTATGACAGTAAAGAAGTTTAGTGTTTGACCGACATGAATAAAGTGTCTAGAGGAATGGAATGGTTATGTGGCATTTTCTTATAAGTAAATTATTATATGTGTGGATCCGAGTTTATGTGGTTTAATATGTCTTGGGGGTTGGTTGTGTTTGGTATGGCGGCAAAATGTCGTCCACATATCGTAACCAAACACAAC
>JABUQX010040986.1:55000-62500 GCA_015478945.1 Trachelipus rathkii | reverse complement strand
TTAAAATTGATAGTCTTGTTTAAAACAAAAAGAGAAACCAAAAAAGATGCACTAAAACATTGTTTAGAATTCTAATCTCTCTCTCTGATCTCCCAACATTCACATACGTGATAGTCTCTTTCCACACATGCTTCTCTCTCTCCGGTTCGACTCTCTCTGTGCACTTATTAAGATGAGTGTGATTACACACGTCATTCGTGGCTCACCAAGCGATGTGTCGTGCAACCAGCAATTCATGTGTTTTACTCCCTCTTCTGTGCTACTCTTAAGGCTCGATACATGTGTTTGTTTCTATCATAACACTCATAGTTTCTCACTGGCTGATACTTGCGATGCAGCACAATGCTCCTTACACAATTCTGATGATTATTCCAATTGCACTCGAATATTTTGAATTTTAGAGCGTTTGTGAGGCATAAATTTTAGCAATGCAAAAGCGTGCTAGTCATCTGACAGAGCACGAAGTTAGTCCTAATTATATATATCTCTGATTACTCTCTGAGCACCCCGTGAACTCACCACGTTTGATCCATTTTTTCAACTGCAGGACGTAGGACTTTTTAGCTCAACAGTTACGATGGCGAGGCCTTCAATTGGAGTGAGTACCAGAACTTTAGCTGTATCTCATGGTTGATAGCTTTTTTTGTCTGCCACAAGTTTTGCAAGACTTATTCCCGTCAAATCATTTTACTGAGACGAAAACAAAAAATCTTTGACGGTAAGAGTATCAATATCAACGTTACGCACACACAACGGAAAATTGTTCTTTCTGGACACATCGGTCGTCTCATCGGCTAGAAGAATAAAAAATTTATTTTATTTATATTTTTTGCACAATTGTACATTGAAGGAGATGAGCAAAATGACTAATTAGAGCATTTTGGGACTGTGAACTGGTTACAGGCATTTCTATCTATCTTTTGCATACGGTTTGGAAGAAATTGGTCTCCAGCATTAGCACGATATTTTAAAAAAACTCCAAAAATTACCATCGTTTCCCCACAGGCTAGGAGAGTCATTCAACCTGAGTTATGATGTTCACGTAACCGATATATTTTGCTTACCACAGAATCGAATGTTTCAACGAATTAGAATTAGCCGCTTTCTACTGTCTTCGGCCCCCCTTTTCTTCTGACTGTCAAACTTCTGTTTGTCAATGCTCTCGATTTTCCTTTAAACCTGTTTTTCTACACAAATTCTTTCTACGATTCTTTGTATATTTAGTGCCTCGTATTTTTGAAAGATTCAATTGGCTTTCTTTAATTTGAATACGGTCTCGAGACAAAAAACACCCCATTCCTGTGTTTTCCTTTACCTTCTTCTTTTGTTTCCAAAAACAATACACAATTTGAGCAATAAACCCCAACGTTTTAATTAGAGTAAGTAAGCTAAACACTTAATATCATCAAGCCACTTTTTTGAAAATATCTTTCCCGATTTGCCTTCTGAGCAGGAAATATATATTTGAATCTGGTTCCAGAGATATTTTTAATATTTCCACTTTTTTCTTATTGCTAAAATACCGTACCTATGAAATTGCCAATGTTGTTGAGATGAACAATCCTTTCTGTATTCCTTGATTTCGCCTGACTTATAGACGCTTGTGAGTCCGACAACCTCACTCTTTGAATAACAGGAATCTTTATTACTATAGTGCTTACTTTTTTTTGTGACTAATATCTGTTCTTCTTTTCATATATTATTTTTAGTGTATGCTTTGAACAACAACAAAGACAAAAAATGTTAAACACAAAGTACAAAACTTTAACTATTCACTAGCAACTTTATATAATAACCTTAAAACTAGATCGAGAGCTTTACACAAACACCACAATGTTTATCTCACTAGTAAGTAAGCTGAGAGAGATGAGAATGTGAAGAACATCTCTCTCTGTTAAGATATATATATATATATAATATTATATATATATATATATATAGATATATATATATATATATATATATTAAGTATAATAGTATATATATATATTATAAGTAAAATTCTTATTGGGTTATTAAATCCTTAAAACTTCCCCAAGACTTATATATATAGTATATATATATATAGTATTATATATATTATATAAATATATATATATATTTATATATATAAAATATATATAATAAATAATATACGTATATATTATATGATATCTTAGACAAGAGAAGAGATGTGTCTTAATTCTCTCTCTCTCTCAGCATTACTTACTAGTGAGATAACATTGTGGTGATTTGTGTAAAGCTATCGATCTATTGTTTTAAGGTTATAATATCAAGTTGCTAGTGAATAAGCACAAAGTTTTGTTACTTTGTGTTTAAACATTTTTTTTCTTGTTGTTGTTCAACATAAAACTAAAAATATAATATATGAAAAGAGGAACGTTAGAGACTTTTTCCACAAGCCAAAAAACTAAGCACTATAGTAATAAAAGATCCTGTTATTCAAAGACGTGAGTTGTCGGACTAAAGCGTTATAAGTCAGGCCGAAATCAAGGAATAACAGAAAGGATTGTTCATCTCAATGAACATTGGCAATTCATAGTACGGTATTTGAGCAAAATGAAAAAGTGGAATATTAAAATAATCTCTGGAAACCAGATTCAAAATATATATTCCTGCTCAGGAAGGCAAAAGGTCGAAGATATTTTTAAAGAAAGTGCGCTTGATGAATATTAAGTGGTTAGCTTATTCTGATAAAAACGTTGGGGTTATTGCTCAAATTATGTATTGTTTTTGGGGAAACAAAAAGAGAAGGTAAAGGAAAACAACCAGGAATTGGGTTGTCTTTTGAATTCGAGTACTCGATTCAAATTTAAAGCCATTGAATCTTTCAAAAAATATCGAGGGGCAATAATATCACAAAGAATCGGTAGAAAGAGATTTGGTGTAGAAAAACAGGAAGGAAAAATCGAGAGCATTGACAAACAGATTGACAGTCAGAAGAAAAGGAGCCGATGACAGCTAAGAAAGCGTGTCTAATTCACATAGATTCTTGGAGGAAAATAACAATTGATTCTTGTAAGCAAAAATATATCGTTACTGTGGAAACATCATACTCAGGTTGAACCTCGAACTTCTCCTAGCCTGTGGTGGGAAACGATGTAATTTTTAGTCTTATAAATATTCGTGCTAATGCTGGAGACCATGTTCTTTAAGAACATTTAAATAGTGATAGAAATTCCATGTATACCAGTTCCACAGTCAAAAATGCTCTAATTCCAGTCATTTGCTCATCTCATTCAATGTACAATTGTGAAAAATATAAATAAAAGTAAATTTTGTTTACTGTCTTAGCCGATGAGACGACCGATGTGTTCCAGAAGGAAACAATTTTCGTTGTGTGTGCGTAACGTTGATATTGATACTCTTACCGTCAAAGATTTTTTGTTCGTCTCAGGAAATGATTTGACGGGATAAGTCTTGCAAATTTAATTGAAGAAAAAGGAAACTTGAACTTGGTTTGTGATATAAATATTTCTAGAGGACAGGGGTATGGACGGCGCAGCAACATGAGTCGTGAGTTCAGGGTGCTCAGAGGCCCTCAATAAAAGAAACGAATATCACTAACCTATGTTATACTCACTGCTTTTTGCATTGCTATAAATTTATGCCTCACAAACGCTTCTAAAATTCAAAATATTCGAAGTGCAATTGGAATAATATCAGAATGTTGTACATTTTTCCTTGCAAGTGCTAAGAGGACAAAAGTGTTGAAGAAAAAACAGAACTTATTCCTAGAGTAGCAAGAAGAATTTCAAAAAGTTTGCGAAACTTGCTGGAGCCAACGGAATGAACCGGTTTTATTATTTAAAAGAGATGATAACCCGATAATAGCAGCTTTGGAACATAAAAATGTGAAGTTGGAGATCAGTCTAAAAAAGCTACCTTAATTCTGTAAACAATGTTTATAGTGCATCTTTTTTGGTTTCTCTTTTTGTTTTAAACAGACTATTAATTTTAACATACAATCTTTCAAAGCGATTGCAGACACACGTTACTGATTTGGTGAGTGCATATAATGAAGTGAATCTAGTTAAAACTAACTTGAATCCATCAGAGAAAATGCAACATTAGAATTTCAGCATATTTTTGAAAAATGTGTGTAAGCGCATCTGAATGTTAGCTGGGTAATTGGAAATTGCTGTTATCAAGAAATTAACCAAATACCAAAATGCAGACCAACATTCCTACTTCTGATCCATAAACTTATTATCGCATATCCATTTTTATACCATTTTTGGAGCATTACGAGAGAGGTTTTTAAGTCATAAAGAAATTATATCTTCCTTGCACTTTGTCATACCGAAGAGGTGTAATGTGCAGTATGAGAAGATAAAAGATGTAACAATTTACAAGGAAGATCTGGAAAGCCCAATTGAGGTAGCAGTAAAAAGCAGAATGGGATTTATTGAAATTGAAATGGCATCACAGCACAGATCGTCCAAAAACAGTAATAGACGAACTAGTTTCTTGTTCGAAGTCACAATTTACAAATATTTACATCTTGTTGCAAATGCTGGCAATTTTACCAATGTCTACTGCTTCAGTAAAAGAAGCTTTTCAACATTATGACTTCTCAAAACCTCACTCTCTCGCGTCAAATACACGGATGACATATTTGAGACCTTTGAAAGATGCATATTGGCCCTTGCATCCTCTACAGTACATCGAATATTGACATAAAAAACTGATGTTTTCTCGGACTTTGTTCGCTGTATAGCCTGGCGATTAAAGCTAAAGTCGGAGCGTAGGAGTGATGGATAATTATAAAAAATTATTCTTAATTTTTTTTAAATTTAATATTTGTTTCTCCACTTTATATATTATATATATATATATATATAATATATATTATTATATATAATATATATATTATATATATAATATATATATATATATATATAATATATATAATATATAATATATACTATATATAAATATAGATATATATAAATATAATATATATATAAAATATATAGTTATATATATATATATTAACCTATCCCTATATCTATATATATATTATATATATATATATATATATATATACTGATTTACCCCACCTTATATCACTTAAAGAAAATGGTTTCACTGAGTACATACAGTTGAAGCCTCCATGACCCCCAGAAAAAGACTCAGAATCCACAGTTTGGGAACTGCTGGATTAGGTTATATAAACAGTATAAGTTCGGTATATACTTTAAAAATGCCATTTGAATTTTTAAATGTAAAAATAGTTAAAATATTTAAATTTAAATATTAAATTTTACTATTTTTGCACTTAAAACTTTATATTTATTATTTAAATTATATATAGTTTATTTTACTAATTAAGCATTAAAGACTTAAACTGGCAATTTTTTAAGTAAATGTCGAACCTGCACATTTTGTATTACCTAATCCCATTATGATTCCAAAATGAAACTTTCGGATGTGTAAGAGTTAATACAAGTTAATTTGGTGAAAAAAAAAATGGGATTTTATTAAAAAAATTATATATAACTTTTATTTTGGATAAAAAAAATTTGTCCTACCCTCTTTCGCGTTATATGAAATGAAAGCCCATCAAAAGATCTTTAAAACAAGACATTGTCAAGGTTTCTAACTCAAATGCTTCCTAAGAAAAATAGCATCTAACCATTTGAGAAAGTAGCGATTCTTCTTAAAAATTTAATTATTGAATGCTCAATAAATTTTTAATGAAAGCCAAAAATATATATATTTTTATGATTAATATGTTTCACCAAAATCCGCAAATGTAGGGCAGAATCAGTGTGCTAATTTGACGTGGAATAACATAAATTAATATGTGTGCTCATATACATAATTTAAAAAAATAAAAAGAATTACAAAAGATAAACCTTCTGAAAGAGAACAGAACCAGTTATAAAAAAATTTAATTTAATACAGTAAAACAAAAAGTCTATAATACTAACAATAAAAAAGCATTTTTTATATACAAAAAATATATACAGTCGTCGTCAGCAATAATAATATAAATAATAATAATAATAATAATATTAATTATTATTATTATTATACATGCACCGAAAACGGAAAAGTAGTAGAAGAATATGACAAGTCGAAAGGAAAGCCCAGCCTTACCGCCCCCTTTATACCTACTAGTGAGAACTCGTCGCAGTCAGAAAATCTACCCAAGAGCTTTACGGAACTGCGACGGACTCTCACTATGGCATCTCGTCAGTGTGGGGTTCATCCCTTGGCCCAGATCGGCCACAACCATACCCCCTCACAAAACCCCGCCATTCTTTCCTATTACGCACCTTTCTTCTCGCCTCTGCCAAACTCACATTTCTCTCCTCCTGGCATTCCTTTACTGGCTCAATCCACTTTTTCATCGGTCTCCCAGTCGGTCGATTCCCAACACACTCACAACCATACATCCGCTTAACCAACCGACTATCATCAATTCTTTCCGCATGACCAAAACATCTCGATATACTTTCATTTATTCTCTCATTTATCCCTTTCTTCACACTAAACTCCTCTCTAATACGTTCATTCCTCATTTTATCAATTCTTTTCACACCTAACACGCCCATAAGATTGCCCATCTGGACACATTGTACTTTAGATCTATACCTCTTATTCCAGATCATAGTCTCACTACTATACATTACCACAGGTAACAACATACCCTCATGTAAGACCCTAGCGCACTCAAGACTTAGTCCTTTCACATCAACCAACGATTTAATTGCACCAGCCACCTTCTTGCCATTCACAACTTTCCTACTACACTCTGAATCATCCGTTCCCTTTTTATCCTACATATATCCTAAATATTTAAACTCGGACACTTGTTCCAGTTACTCACCATCTAACAACTTCACACTGAGGACTGTCCTCACTCACAACCATAACCTTACTCTTATCTATGTTTACTTTCATACCCCTCCTTTTACACACACTGCCAAACCTCTCTACCAATCCTATCAAATTCTCTTCAGATTCGCCACAAAGAACCAAATCATCCGCATATAAGAGGTAGGGCACCCTCCACTCTCTTCCATCCTCCATCATTCTAACACCATCTCCTGCCACCCCTACCTTTAATTCTTTTATCACCCCATCCATATACAAACTGAATAACCAAGGAGACATAACACATCCCTGCCTTACTCCGCTAATAATAATAATAATAATAATAATAATAATAATAATAATAATAAGGCTGGGCTTTATTTTCGACTTATGTCATGTTCTTCTACTGCTTTTCTTTTCCGATACTCGTCACGCACCTTACTCCCATTCTTGAGAAAATAAAAGGAAGATAAAGAAAGAAAGAAAGAAATAATAATAATAATAATAATAATAATAAATAATTAATAATTAATAAATTAATAATTAATAAATAAATAATAAATAATAAATAAATAAATAAAAATAAAAAATAAATAAAAAATAATAAATAATAAATAAAAAATAAAAAATAAAAAATAAAAAATAAAAATAAAAAATAATAAATAAAAAATAATA
>JABUQX010040986.1:12500-47500 GCA_015478945.1 Trachelipus rathkii | reverse complement strand
GGAGAGTATTTTGGAGTGGAAGGGTAAAGTTGGAAGATTGGATATGGAGAAATAAAAATGTGGATAAAATAACCGGTGTTAACTATTGGAGTCATTATGTGGAGAACCATGGGAGTTGGTTGGAGGATTACCAAGAGAGGAGATAGCAAGTAGTGAGGGAGTAGACAAGATAATGAGTGTCCTAGAAAAGAAATATAGCAGTGACAAGAAAAAAGATGGATAGTATGAACGCTTTCTTTAGAATTGAAAGAAGACTACGGAGGAGGTACAGGATTTTTGTGAGTAGATTTGATGTGCATTGCGAAGGTGTACTGCAGCATGAATGGCTGAACTAGGAGAGGAACATAAAGGAGGTTTGTTGTTGGGAAGGAGTAAATTGGTGGAAAGTGAGGAAAAAATAATGTTAGGATTTTTAGACGGAGATTTAACGTATACCAGAGTGACGAGTCTGTCAGTGGGAATTATGGGAAAGAGCTTTCAGAATCAAAACAAGGAAAAGGTATGGTATGGCGTAGAGAGGAATAAAAATATCGAAAGAAGGAACACTTGTTATAATTGTAAGAAGGAGGGACATGTGCAAAGGTTCTGTCCGGAATATAGAAGAAATGATAAAGAATGTGATGGATGTGGGAAGAAAGGACATGTGGCGGAAAACTGTTGGATGAAAGATAAAGAATGTTACAAATGTAAAGGAAAAGGACATTTGGCTAATGTGTGTAAGGAAAAGAAAACGTTGACAAAAGAAGTGGTGTTGTTAGGGGATAGAGGGGTAGAAGAGGATAACTGGGATATAATTAGTGTGATAGTCGATACAGGTTGTAGGAATAGTGTAATAGGGGAATTGTGACTAGGAGCAATTCTATCAACTTTAAATAGGGAAGAATTGGAGAAGATGAGGGAATCTGAAGGAAAGGTAGAAGCAACTTATGTTTTTGGGGAAAGGGAATATAAGTGTCATAGGAAATTTTTAATCCCTATTGTCTTAGGGAATAATCATGCATTACTAGAAAAACAGAAATAGTCGAGGGATATCCCTGGTTGATAGGACTGCAGTGTTAGACAAATTAGGGGCTAGGATAGATTTTGTGAATAAATATTTAGGTGCTAAACAGCCTATAATTAAAAGGAAGGAAAATGACTATTAACATGGATAGAAGGGACATATCAGAATAAAATTAAGGGAAAAGGAAAATACTGTGTGGTTAACACTCAAGGGAAACAAATTTCTAAACTAATGATGGAAGGAAAAATGGAAAAATGGCTGCTTTTGCGGTTACATTTACAATTTGCCCATAGGCCCTTTGATAACCGCAACAAATGATTTGTAAAGCTTGGAATCATGATGTTAATTATCAGAGGATGAAAAGAAAGGTTACAACGTTAAACGGAGATTGTAGGAAATGTAAATGTAAGAAATATAAGAAACACCCTGAAAGGCCTATAGTAGGATTACCTCTTGCAAAACATTTTAACGAAGTACTATCAATGGACATAGGTGAATTGGAAGGTGAAAAATTTCTGGTCATGGTGGATTGGGCAACACATTATTGTCAGGCAAAATGGTTAAAAGATAAGAAACCCTCTAACATAATGGAATGTGTAATGGAGAAATGGATTAGTTATTTCGGAGCTCCACAAAAAATAATAACCGATGGAGGCTGGGAATTTCAAAACGAAGAAATAATTGAATTTACTGAAAAATTTGGTATAGAGATGTTATGTACAGCAAGTGAGAGCCCGTGGAGTAACGGTAAAAGTGAAAAAACAGTAGGGATATTGAAGGAGGGTATGAGGAAATTAAAGGAGGATGGAGTTAAAGGAAGAGATTGGATATTAATGTGGATGGTCAGCGCGAAAAAATGAGTTAGAATAATAAATGGTGGGTATTCTCCAAATCAGAAAGGGTTTGGGATTTATTACCGTGGTAAAAATGAGATGGAACAATGCAGCCTGCTGAACTCCGAAGAGGAAATAGAGGGAGCAAAATTAAGGACATACATACAAATGCTGGTTAAAGATAAGGTACAAGAGAAAAGAATGCAGAGATCGGAAAGGAGGGCACTAAAAGAGTTAAAATAGAGTCCATAGAATTCGAAGCTCATGTTGTGGTGACAAAGCCTATATAAGAGAAAGGCGGAAGGAAAAGTGGATGCAGAACCGCGCTAAGAATAATTGGTAGAGTGGTTAAAATAGTAATGGTTAAACCATGGGCATTGATTAGAGAGGTTGAATAAGTTACATATAACGAAAAACAGAAGGCAAGAGAGAAGAATGGAGGAGATATGAAGGGAGGTGATGGAAAGGAGGAAAAGGAGAAGAAAATCGAAAGAAGGGGAGGAAGTTAGTGCAGGAAGAAGAGGATGCATTGAAAGGGAATGACGATTTGGTGAGGATGAGGGGGTTTATCCTTTATGATGTTAGAAGAGGAAAAACTTATCGAATAAGGACACGAGAATGAAGATGGTTGGAGAAGAGTAAAGGGTAATGGAGTTTGGGAGGGGTAAAGAGGTGTAAATATGACAGTACTTATAATGTCCAAGATTTAGACTCAGAGGAAGAGTTTTGGGTAGACTTAAGAGAGTATGAAGTGGAGGAAGATAAAGGAGATCAAGGGTGAATCTACTTTAGTGAGGTTAAAAGAGTAAAGAGTTTAAGGAACGGAATCAGATTACAGCGGAGAAAATTAAAGCAGCAAGAAGAAGAATATGGCAAGTTGGAAAGAAAATAATGTATTTGAAGAAAAACGAAAATAAGAGAATAAGGTACTTAAGACTAGATGGATAATTAGGGAAAAGGAGAAAGAGGGAGGCAAGATATGGAAAGCAAGATTAGTTGTGAAGGGTTTTATGGAAAAAGGTTGTTTAGGAATAAAAGATTGTGAAGCTCCAACAAATTCTATAGAAGGGTTGAAAATAATAATATCAATAATAAATATGAAAGATTAGCAGGTAAAGAGACCCTGGATGTGAAAACAGCCTACTTGCAAGGAAAAGAAATGGAAAGAGAAGTAGTAATAAAACTTCCTGATGAAGCTAAAACGTTAAAATTATGGAAGCTAAAGAAAACCGTATACGGTCTAAAAGATGCCGCAAGGAAGTGGTATGAGAGTTTGGTAGAACTGTTGATGAAAATTGGAGGGAAGAGGAGTAAAATAGATAACACAATATTTAAATGGGAAGAGAATGGTTGTTTAGTAGTGATGGAATTCATGTAGATGATCTCATTTATGGTGGAAATCAAATGTTTGAGGATAAAATTATATCGAAAATAAAGAAAGAACTGAAGGTTGGGAGAGAAGTGGATTTTTTTAAATAAAAATTTAAGAATAAAGTTGAACAAAAGGAAGAAAAGATACCCTATAAGTCAGAAGATTATTCAAGGGACAAATTAGTGATACGAAAACTAAACAAGGATAATAAGGATGAAAGGTTAAATAAAGAAGAGATGACAGAATACGGATCGTTGTTGGGAAAATTAAATTGGATGTCACAGAATACTCGTCTTGATCTTAGTTTTGATGGGAGTTTTTTTGGAAGGAATATGAAGGAGGCAAATGTAGAAGATTACAAGGAGCTAGTTAGGGTAGCAGAAAGAGCAAAATGAGAAGAAATTCAATATGAAGATTACAAAAGTTAAAAAGGGGGGATAGGTTGGGAAGTTTACTCTTGATGCCTTCATTTGGCAATTTGAGCAAAGGTAGGACACAGATAGGTTATTGTATGAGGATAAAGGACATTGCAGGTAATTGTTGTCCTTTATTATGGAGAAGGAAGAAAAGCGGAAGTACCTGCTGGTCTAGTAGTAGTAAAGACCGAGGTGGGGTCAGGCTGGAAACACAACTGATGGTAATTGTTGTTATTAAGCTCTCCTTGATTTAGTAACGTGTTTTCTTTAATAGGTTTTTCCATAAAAAAATTTAAACCACAAACTTCGTCTCCATGGATGAACAATTAAAACAATAAAACAAATGAAACAAAAGTAAATAACAGGATGGGCTGGAAAGACGTATATTTCATAGGGAAGGGTAATCCTTCTCCTCACAACAGGTTGCAAGTCAGAGACCTACACAACCTCCTGGACCCCACCCAGTAGGATAGGCTGTGGATGTGGCCTCATGAAGATCCTCCCGGAAGTCTTCGCGGTTTACCTCCCGTGTACAATACGGCACCTTATATCTTCACGTAAAGCCAGAGATTATACACCAAAGTGCAGAACAGCCTCCTCAGTGGTTAGCCAGGTAAGGCTCAGGTTCCCTACAAATGAGGCCCGGTCAAAGATGAGCTATAGGAGCGGTTTTTCTCCTGTACCCTCATCCACGGGGAAGAAGTGTGAGGAGAGCTGAAGACCCATGTGGGAAGAGGCACCGGATAGCCCAAGGGGCTGTTAGGGGAGAAAATGAGGACAACCTACAAACAAAAATTTAAAGGCACTGAGGGGGGGGAATTCGAAAAAAAAAAAAAAAAAGTTACAAACTGTGATGAAGAAGGTGGATTGAAAAGACAAAATTGATATGAAAAATGAGGGAAAAGGATGAAGGTTGAAAGATGATGTATGCGATAAATGCTAATGCACGAATGCACATACACGTGCTGAGGGTTGGGGTTGGAGGGGACACACAAAGACCCATCGGTATTGGTTCTCATCGCTATCCCATGCACAAGGTTGTATATCAAGAGCATAACACCTCCATAAGAATCAATACCCCCTTCTGGGTGTAATATATATATATATATATATATATATATATATATATATATATATAATATATATATATATATATATTATATATATATATATATATATATATATATTTTCGATGTGGGGGGGGGGGGTGCGAGCCCCACTGAAGAATCCTAAAGCAGCCTCCGGGAAGAAAAGCCACTCATCGCGACAACGCTCACTCACTTCAACATCAAAAATTCATCTATTATTGAAGGTGGTTATTCAACACCATAATTTAACACCTTCTAAGTTGGTGACCCTGGAGTGACCAGTGCCACTGTTGTGGCACACGAACACCAACAAGCAACCATGCCAAATTTGATTCCGGAACACCCATCAAATCACTGAACATCCAATCAAATTAAGTTTCTTCTGCTGGGCGCCACTCTGTTCGGTCATCCTGTGCCGCCTGTACCGTACTCAAGCTTCTGCAGGTGCGGACCAACTGCCAGTAAGAGTACAGAGTGGTCAAAGCCTTCTCAGTGACCTTAATGTGCGCACACCTAGCTCTCACCTGACAGCTGACCCGACATCATTTCAGGACCGGAGAAGCGGAGTGTTGCTCGCGCATGTCACTGGGGGGAATCCTGTGGCGTCTGGGGCAGGAGGCTGCTAGCCCCACTGAAGAATCCTAAGCAGCCTCCGGGAAGAAACGCCACTTCATCGTGACAACGCTCACTCACTTCAACATCAAAAATTCATCTATTATTGAAGGTGGTTATTCAACACCATAATTTAACACCTTCTAAGTTCTTTCTTCTTTTCTTCTTTTCTTCTTCCCCACAGACAAGGAATTTATATTTGTATTTAATTAATGAAAATATTGAGTAATATTTACAGTAGCTGGAAGAGGTGGCTTCATTCCATTTCTTTTCTCTTATTCATTAGTGAGTTCTATGATAATCTTTTGAGGAACTCTCATGCCGATGTTTCCAAGAACTCTTGTTTCTGTTCTTTTAAACTTAATATTCTCTCAAGAGTAACTGCATCTTGGCTATGGTCTATTGGCCATTGTATTTATGAACTCCAAAGATATCGCAGCTTGTTGTTAACCATATTTGATCTGCAAGACTAGTGTAGTGAGATTATAGTCTATTTCACTAAAGATCTCTCAATTTGAATTGTGATCATCTCATTACAGCATCGAGATCTTTTTGTGTACAGTATTTAGATTGTGAAATTACTACAGGTTAAATCTACACTAGTAATCACATGTTTACATATTTACCTATTTGTAATTTTTAATTGTATTCGTGTTAAAACATTATAATATCATTATTTTATGTATATATAATCTATATAATATTATTATTGATTATAATGATTTATGTTAAAATAATCTGTAACCCAGCCTTCCTACTGATTAAACTTACATTGTTATAAACACCATATAATTTTCCTAGTGTTGTAATATGTACATAAATTTTTACTAGTTTAATTCAATCACGAAGATAGAAGGTCGAGTAGACTGATTCCTCCACCTTCTATATTGGTGACCTCTGGAGTTTATAGTTACCGTGTTGGTGACTAATTTAATTGTACTCCACATTATTATTATTATTATATTATTATAGTAATTATTATATTATTATTATTAACTTATATATTAATTATATTATTATATTATTATTATTATTTTGAGTAATTATTATTAATTTTTCTCATTAAATTTTTATTTCTTGTATTATTATTATTTTGTATTTTTATTATTATTTTTATTATTGTTATTTTTTTTTCTCATTGTGTTTATTTTTGTCATTACCATCATTATTATTTTTGTAGTATTTTAGTTAGCATATTAACTAGGAGCCACACTCTTTCCCTTTTTGTATATCATATTATTATATTATTGTATCTTGTGATTTATAATTTCACTCGTGATTTTATATTTTGTGGGGTGCAATATTATAATCTTGTGATTAACATTTAATTATAAATTCCTTGTTTCCTGCTTGCAATCATGGGTGACCACGAATCCCATGATCTTAATATCCCTGTCTCTTCTTCCACTGAGGCACTCTCATCTAACGTGTCTACAACAACTACTGCTATCACCACTCAAAATCCTACCTCTACTTCTTCCTCTATACTTCCTCCACTTTCTCAAGCTAATACTGACGTTTCACTTTCCTTAAACTATCCTTCTCCTCTTTCTACTCATGCCTATTCGTTTGGTAACTTTCCTTATTCTTCTGTTTCTCATTCACTTCCTTCTTCTTATAGTTTTCCTTATTCTCAAGGTTTTTCGTTTCCCCAATTCAATCCTTTACAACATCCGGTTCAATCTTCACATCCTCAAATTGACCCTTCTCAACTGTCTCCGCATTCTTCAGTTCGTCCTGTTGATCCTCATCAAATTCCTTTTCCTCCTTCGGTGCAAACTGTGCATTATATGCCAGTTCTGCCCAAATATAACTCTGGTAAGCCAAGTTTATGGTTTACCATTGTTAAATCTGTATTTCCTACTTCGTTTTCCATTCAACAGAAGTATGCTGCTACTATCGCAGCTCTGCCTAACACTGTCCTGGAGCAGTTGCAGGACGCTCTCCCTACTATATTGTCTTCTGAGAACCCCTTTCAGACTCTAGAAGACATCCTAGTTGAACGTTTCGAGATTCCCAAAGAGGAGAAACTCAAACAATTGATGGGGGAAGTACTGGGGGACAGCAAGCCATCCCAGCTTATGCAGCGGATGCTGGTCTTGCGTAATGACCCCAATCCCAGTGCTGACAGCCAGGCAATGTTCCTTGAACTTTGGCTCAATCGCCTGCCTCTCGAAATGCGCCGTTTGATGGCATTAATCAACCCTAGCTCCACGCTAGAAGAGTACGGTCAAATGGCGGACCGTATTCATACCCCTAAATCTGACACTCTTTCGTCTTCTTCTTCTGTGTCAGCTGTTGCTTCTGGGTTTTCACCACCCTCACAATTGAATCCTACAATAACTACTCTTCATATTGATGCACTTCGTCAGGAGATGACAAGTGCTAACCAGGCACTGAGGCAGGAATTTGCTAATTCCAATAGTGCAAACTATAATTCTCTGTCACAGAGGATAGCTAGACTGGAGGAGACAATGGCGTCAATGGCAGCGACCTTGCAAGCCATGAATATAACGCAAACAAGCGTCCTTACAGGCCCAGCAACGTCCTCAGTTTTCGCGTCCATTCTCGCCCCGCAGACCTCGCTCTCCATCTCCTCGTCCTATCACCAACAATCCAGCAGACACTCAACCAGGGGTCTGTTTCTTCCACAAGAGGTTTGGTGCATCTGCTAAGAAGTGTACCATTCCGTGCACTAATTCCCATTTGCTTACTACCCAAAATTCCCAACTGGGAAACTCGTAAGCCAATCAGCGGAATCAGCAGCTGAGGTGGCTTCAGTGAACAACTCAAGGCTGATGATTTACGATCCCACAACCCGCCAGCGTTTTCTAGTCGACACCGGAGCGGAAGTATCTTTACTACCAGCCTCGTCTTCAAAATTTCCTCTTTCTCCTACTGACACTACCCTCCGTGCAGCTTATGGTACGTCCATTAAGGTCTATGGTGAACGGTCCTGTTCCCTAGACCTTGGCCTTCGCAGAGTTTTCCGTTGGGTATTCATTGTTGCAGATGTGGCATACCCTATCCTAGGTGCCGACTTCTTAGAGCATTTCAACCTCTTGGTTGATATTAGGAATCGACGTTTGCTCGACGGGAATACCGACCTTAAGGTGTCTGGTGTTCTCCAAGTTTTCACGTTGGGTTCCATTTCCGTTGTCAATTCCGATATTTCGAATCCTTTTCTCAATATGGTTCGCTCAGATTTTCCTGATCTTCTTCGTCCTTGTTCTTCTCTACTGCCTGTCAAACATGATGTGCAACATCATATTGAAACGACAGGACCTCCAGTTTCTGCTCGTGCTAGGCGTCTCGCTCCTGACAGACTTCGGGCGGCACGTGCAGAATTCGAGCATATGCTCGAGTTAGGGATTGTCCGTCCTTCTAAATCTGCTTGGGCATCCCCTCTGCATTTGGTCCCTAAACCAAACTCTCTGGATTGGCGTCCGTGCTCAGACTACCGTGCCCTTAATGGTGTTACTGTCCCAGATAGGTACCCTGTCCCACACATCCAGAGTTTCAACTCTAATATTCATGGCTCTACTATTTTCTCTAAAATTGACTTGGTGAGAGCTTTTCATCAAATCCCGGTGGCCGCTCAGGATATCCCTAAGACGGCGGTGATAACGCCCTTTGGGTTATTCGAGTATCTTCGTGTGCCATACGGATTGAGGAATGCCGCCCAAACGTTCCAACGTTTCATAGACACGGTACTTCGCGGCCTACCCTTTTGTTGGGTTTATATCGACGATATTCTGATAGCCAGTACTTCAGCAGAGGAGCATGAAAACCATCTCAAAGCTGTTTTCACCCGTCTGAATGAGTATGGTATCAGAATAAATGCCGATAAATGTGTCTTTGGAGTGTCCTCTTTGACATTTTTAGGCCACACTGTTACAGCAGAAGGCATAACACCTTTCGAAGATCGTGTTTCTGCAATTCGTGAATTTCCATTCCCCGAAACTCAGCGAAACCTTCGACAGTTTTTGGGAATGGTTAATTTTTATCATCGGTTCATCCCACGGGCAGCCGCTTTACTTGCACCACTATCTTCTCTTATTAAGCCCAAGAAGCGAGGGTTGTCCACCAAAATTCCTTGGACACCGGAAACTCGTGAGGCATTTATTGCCACGAAAAATGCTCTTGCGGACAGTACTCTCCTTATGCACTCCAAAAGAGGACGCACCGACTCGTGTACAGGCCGATGCATCCAATTTTGCAATAGGGGGAGTGCTACAGCAGCTTCAAAACGAGCATTGGGTTCCCCTTGCATTTTTCTCCAAAAAACTCCAACCGGCTGAGACCCGGTATAGTACCTTCAGCCGTGAGCTCCTCGCCATTTACAAAGCGATCCGGCATTTTAGGTATTTCTTGGAAGGTCGGGAATTCCATGTTCTGACCGACCATAAACCGATAATGTTCGCCATTAAATCACGTCATGAACGTCATAATCCGCGTGAAGCTCGACATATGGAGTATATCGCCCAGTTCACTTCTGATATAAGGCACATTTCAGGAGTGGACAACGATACTGCGGATGCTCTGTCGCGAATTCATGTGGATTCCATCTCACCACTTACATCTTTGGATTACGAAGCTTTGGTCGAGGCTCAGGAATCAGAAAGTATTTCGCTCTCAGACGACACATCTCTCCAACTGAGACGAATACGCTTCCGAATGTGTCCAAACCTGTTCTTTGCGACCTTTCAACAGGTTCTCCTCGTCCTTTAGTTCCACAGTCTTTTCGTAAAATAGTTTTTCTTACTTTGCATTCTCTATCACATCCTGGAGTAAAGGCTTCACAAAAGTTAATTTCTTCACGTTTTGTTTGGCCTGGCATCAACTCTGATGTGAAAAATTGGACCCGTGCATGTTTTTCCTGCCAAAAACACAAGGTCCATAAACACACCAAAGCTCCTCTCGGAAAATTCCTTCCTCCTTCGGAACGTTTCGATAAGGTTCATATTGACCTTGTCGGGCCTCTTCCTCCTTCAGAGGGATTTTCTTATCTTCTCACCTGCATTGATCGCTTTACTAGGTGGCCGGAAGCTATTCCACTTCCGGATATCAAAGCCGAGACTGTTGCGAAAGCTTTTGTCTTTCATTGGATCTCGCGTTTTGGTGTGCCTTCCACCGTCACCACCGATCAAGGCAGACAGTTCGAGTCTTTTCTTTTTAAAGACCTTATGACACTCCTAGGCACTTCTCGAGTGCGCACCAACAGCTATCATCCTGTCTCGAACGGAATTATCGAACGGTTCCATCGTCAATTAAAAGCATCCCTTGCTTGTGCCATGGAACACGAGAATTGGATTGAAGCGTTGCCTTTAGTTCTCTTAGGAATTCGGTCCTCCCTTAAATCAGATCTCAACTCAACTTCTGCAGAGCTGGTTTATGGAACTACCCTTCGTCTTCCTGGTGAGTTCTTTGACAACACTAGTCCTCTTCCTGTCGATCCTAATTCTTACGTTTCTCGTCTGAAGAAATGTGCTTCCTCATGGAAGCCTACTCCGACTCGTTCTACAACAATTCATTCTTATATTCCTTCTGACCTTACTTCTTGTTCTCATGTTTTCGTTCGCATTGACTGTCATAAAAGGCCTTTTTCACCCAAGTACGAAGGTCCCTTTCCAGTCCTGCGACGTTCACCAAAATTCTTTACTGTCCAACGACCAGGTAGAGAGGAAGTCATTTCTATCGATCGACTGAAACCTGCCTTTTTGGAATCAGAACTGTCTGATGACATTGATCTTGTTCCTCCTTCTCCAGGTGTTTTCCTTCCTGTGTCTCATACTCCGGTTCCTGAATCTACCGTTCCGGTTTCTTCTACTTCATTACCTCCTGTTTCAAGTCTTCCTGACGTCTTACCTTTCCCATCGGTTCCTCCATCCAGTATCGTACCTCAATCTTCCGACTCACGACTGGCTCCTCAACCTAAAAAGTCTGCCTTACGACGGATACCTCGAAGTACCCCTCTTCAGGTTTCTTTTCCGGCTCAGCCCTGCACCTTTTCGAGATATGGCAGGCCCATTCGGGCACCTCAAAGGTATCCTTTGTGATCTGTCCTCTGACCCTGCCATCATCTCTAGGGGGAGTACTGTAGGGGTTCGCCCGTCGGCACTGACTTGTTGAGGTTGTTGGTTGTGTGTTGTATTGAGGTTAATCTTATGGATCCTGTTTAGTGTTCCTTTAACTAGCTATTTTTGTTTAACTGTGATAGGTTGTAAAAGGATCCTTAGGAGCCTCCTAGGGGTCTGCCCATTCCTATTGTTTGTTTTTGTTGTTGAGCCGTAACACCCTTGTTACGTTCTCCTTTGAGACCGACTCTGTCGGCAGTTCTTCTACTATACTTCATGTAGTTCTCTTTGCTTTTCCATACACTGTTCTTGTAGTTTCTTTTAGTCATTTCCTAACTTACCTAACTTTTTATGTACTTTACTAATTTTTCTTTTCTTTTATTACAGACAAGTAGCTAAATAATTTTTTTTAATGATTAAGTAACAGGAAAGTGTCTGGCTCCTTTCTCGTCTTAACTTTACTCATTCCTGATATAGTCTTAAGCTCAATTAGCTCTGTCTTCCTGAGATTCATACAGAGAAGTAACATCTCAACCGATGTTTCTAATTAATGTAAAACTTCTCTCTTCTTAAGAAGCAACTTATTTTAATATTCTGTATAATAAGAACCGACTGTGTCTGGATTGAGACTAAACTTAAAATTCAAGTATTTAAGGAGAAATAATTTTTATATAACAATAATTACATATACCGTACACTATATTACGTTTAATAAATATATGAAATTGTAAAATGTTATATTATTCTTTATATTATTGAAGTAAATAATGTCCAAATATTGTTTACTGTTTTTGTAAAATGAACTATTTTTTACCCAGCCGATCTGATTAATTATAAATAAATTCTTTTACATCTATTATTCAATACTTATTATATTATTATAAATTGTAATTTACTTTTTATTCTCCTGCGTTATGAAATATAATTATTAAAATATATATAAGTATTGAACATTAATAAATTATAAAGGCAATCACGAAGATAGAAGGTCGAGTAGACCGTTTCCTCCACCTTCTATATATATATATATAAAATATTATATATATATATATATATATATATATATATATATATATATATATATATATATATATATATATATATATATATATATATATATATATATATATATATATATATATATAATATATATATGACAAAAGAATATGACAAAAGTCGAAAGGAAAGCCCCACCCCTACCTGCCCCCTCTATACCATTAATTAGTGAGAATTCGTCCCACGGGAACAAGAAAATCACCTAGAGCTTCAATGGAACCGGCGAGGACCCTCACTAATGGTAATCGGACAATGTAAGGGTTCATCCTTGGCCCAGGTGTCACAACCAACCATTCACTCCTATTATGCCCCTTTATTCTCACCTCTGCCAAACTCACATTTATCCCCTCCAGGCATTTTCGTTTACTGACTCAAATCCACTTTTTCTTCGGCATCCCAGCCGGTCGATTCCCCCAACACACTCGCCACTATAATCCGCTTAACCAACCGACTGACTATCATTCATCCTTTCCAACATGACCAAACCATATCAAAGTACTTTCATTATTTTCTCATTTACCCCTTCTTCACTACACAACACACAACTCTCTAATACGTTCATCCTCATTTTATCAATTATTCTCCCACACCTTACATGCCCCTAAGATTGTCGCATCTGATAACACATTGATACCTTTATAGATCTATACTTCTATTCCAGACCATAGTCCTCATCACTACTATAAGATCATATATAACATCTAACTAGTGATACTATGTCTTTATAGTCCGGTCGTGGTTTGCTTAGTCTGAGTCGCAGTAAGCTGAGTGTCTAGAACGCTTTTCTAAAATATTTGCAGGCAGGTATCTCGTGGATATGGAGACTGTAGAAGGGATGAGACCTGATAGATTGTCAATTGTACGAAATCTGTTGGTGAATCTTGGCAGGAGGTTGCTAGCTAACGATGTCAATTAAAAATTGCGTATTGTGAGCAAACTGTACTAATCCTGGGCACTAAAGTTCTTTGAGTGCCCTAGCGGTTTTACATGATGAGGATACAATTGTTGTTTCCTTGTACTGTTAACATTGTCATCTAGTAGTACGTTATGTGACTACTCTGTCTCCTGGACATAAGTAAGTATCACAGATCTAAAGTTCACAATCGTGATTCAGATGGCAATCTTAGGGCAATGCCACTGTTGAGAAGAAAATATATTTTAATAAAATAGAAGCGAACGAAGCGCACTAAGTACGAGTTGTGGTTGTGAACGAAAGGGGTACTAAGCTGGAAGATAAACACTGAAACAATCGTTAGACATGTAGGTACTTTCCACACTGTTCGTTGGAGAATTGTCCCTGCATCTGTGCAGGCTTGGAACCTGCATTATTTGAACGCTTACATTGGTGGTTTGTTCTTATTTTTATTCGTAGACTTTCCGTGCTGAACTTCCTTCTCTCTTTTAATACACCACACTCTGCCAAATCGCTCTACCAATCCTCCTCTAAAACTTCTCTTTCAGATTGCCACACAGTAACGAAATCATTCCGCATATTTTTAATAGGTAATGAGGGCACCCTACACTCATCTCTCATTTCTCCATCATTCTAACAACATTTCCTGCCATCCTCACCTCGAATCTTTCATAACCCCATCCTATACAAATTTGAATAACCAATGGGGGATAGGGTTTGAAGCCACTTTCTTACTTCCCGCCACATCAGATGGCGGGGCCCCCCCCCGCCCTTTTTTTTTTTTGCATGTTTTTTTTTTTTTTGGAAACAAAAAAAAAAGTAAAATTTTGATGTTTAGGTTTGGTGAGGTTTTTTTGTGTTCGCTCCCTAAACTCAATCACATTTATTTGAGCACCATTATTCGTTACACATTGCTTCATATCGGTCATATCATACTTTTGATTCATCAGAAGCCTATCCACCATCATCAATATCTCACTAAAATCACCTGCCAATAAAGCTCACTTAATTAACCTATCAACGCCTGTTTGCGAAATCCATAAAACCTAAATTACAATTTATTCTTTCCCCCATTTTCTCAATCATTTGTTTCAATTGTAAAGATGATCCACACATCCTATATATACTCCTAAACGCACTCTTGCTTTTCTTCACCATCAGTCTTCTTTGTACTCCTTATTCCCACTCAATCGCGCTCTTTCGACCTAAAGTAATATCCAGTCAGATTTATCTATCCGCTTACGACACTCATATAATAACTTTTCCCTTTATTTTCTATCATGATCTCCTTGTTCTCCTTACCCTTTATTGATAAGCTGGTGACTATTAACCGCTCTCCCCAAATCCTTTGGAACGTATCCTTATTGTCTTGTTCACTTAACTTCTCCCTCTTAATTTACTCGATACTTCCTTTCGTATCACTCCTCTCCACCAAGCCTCCACTTAACTTAATTTTACAGTAGAACGACATAATGATCCGATAATTCCCACCTAATCCATTCACTGATTTAACATCCAGACCAGTCTTCAATCATCATCATGCTCACCAACTACAAAAATCAATTCTATACTTTTCAAGCTTCGATACTCATCTCCTACCTACACACAACTCTAGTATAACTTATGGATACTCCTGGTTATAAGAACGGTAATTACTTTACACACTACCTCTCTCTTCACAGAAATCGATACACCGCTACACTACCATTCTCATTTTCTCTCCATGACACCTTTCTGTCCAAAACCACCTGTTATTAGTATCCATCCTGTTTTTGATCACCTAATCTAATCCATTGTCAGTATGTTGTCTGTTCCCCCAACCTCAATCTGTAGCTCCTACCACCCCATCCAGACATCATCAGTATTATCCCAAAAAATCGTATTCTCTTCAACGTTTTCCTCAGATGGACTATTACGTCACAATCAACATAACCATTGACGCTTTTCAAACAAATTAAACCATTAGATATCTACACTCAGCACACAGTAGTGCTATACCATAAACTTTTTACCACAGGTCACTCTCAAATTATGCAACTTCTTCTCTTTCTCCTTCGGTCGTCCCTTGTCCGACATCCAGCACACGTAACATGTTCACAGCCTATCAGGTTGCCATTTTCTCATTTTCAATAACCGTTATTCCGTTTCATCTTTGTTTTTCAGTGACAAGTCAGTACAATATTCAAATGCCCGTTTCTTATATTACATCATCACTCCTTCTCTCTTCTCAATTAATTTATATTTCTTCTGCATTTCCTATGTATCCATATCGATTCAGTACTATTCGCCCGATATTAGATTAGAAGGTCCGTTTATTCGGTCTGAATAACGATTCCTGTTTTGCTCCGAAGGCGTTGCTATTAGCTATCCGGCCTAAGTAGTATAGATGGTAGTATGTGCGCAGGCTTCTATTATCTTCTCAACTTATTCTTACTGTCTCACTTATGTCTGCACTTTTGCTACGACGTACGTTCTCGGCACGATACGATGTGGGCTAATTCTTTGTCTCCCACACCACACAGGGATTATATTAGTAATGATGTCGTAATAGTTGTGTTCATTAGTAAGAAGGGGTGTGTGACTTTTGATATCTTGTGTAATTGTTATGTGGATTGAAATGGTGTGTAGTAATATGTGTGCCTGGAGGATGAGTTGTTGATAAAAATATATGAACGCATTAAAAGAGTAATATCAGTGCTACCTAGGTAAAATGTGATGAGTGTTATATTATTACCTTGATTATTATTTAGTATAATATATTATATATATTTTTATAAATTATGATATATTATATATATATATATATATATATATAATATATTAGATTTAGTATTAAATTAATTAAATTTAAATAATTATTTATATTATATTATTTTATTATAATTTAAATTTAATGTTTAAATTGTAAAGCTCATCTGATACTATCTTATTTATCATGAATTTAGGGGTGTATTTTTATTAATTTATAGCTGTTTTATATATTATTTCTATTGTTATCATTAACATACCACAGAAGGTTTCATTGGTCTGGGAACTGAATTCTATTATTTATAACCAAGTGGATTGAGAGTGCGCAGATGTATCGTAAGTCGATGAGCAATGCCTTCTTTACTGCATCCAGTAACGAACAAATCGGAATATTGTAGCTCTGATAAAGTTATAGTTATATATATATAGATATATTATATATATTCATTATTATTAATATTATACTAATTAATGTTAATAATAATATAATATATTATTAATACTATATATTATTATATAAGTATTATAAATATATATTTGTTTAATTTATATTATATTATATATTTATATATATTTTAGTATATAATATTATAAATTTATAATATATATTTATCAGTAGATTTATTATTATATTTTTAGGGTTGTGCATTATGATAAATGTCATTAATTTGAGTTTTTTTTATTTTTTAATTGTGAATTAAAAAGACAGTATACTTGGCTGATGGAACGTCTGTGGTTTCTACGCCGTTTTTTTTATTTAATTTACCTTCTTTTTTATATATGTATATATTTAAAATGATTGTTTATATTATACAGTAGGTTACCATATCATTCCTTGCTTAGGCCTCTTATGGTCTACTCCAATGATCGCTCACGGATTATTATATATATATATCAGTTACTATTATAATAATTTTATATATATTATATTGTATTTATTAGATATTTCTATAATTAGATATATAATTATTTATATTTATATATAGTTAAGTAATAGTAGATATATATTTTAATATATATATTATATATATAGATTATATATGATAAGTTTTATTATATTATGAAATATTATATTATTTATTTTTCAATATATTTATATATATATTATTAATACTTTGTTTAGTTAGCGTTCAGAGTACTATGATAAACTTAATATTTAAATATTCTGTGTATTGTTTATACGGCAGGTGAATAACATGGACGTTCTTTGGAGTGTCAGTGTAGATTTCAATCGAGATTATTTGCGGAACTTGTCAGCTAGTTTGATGTTATGTAGAACTGGACCTGATTGTTGTCATATTTACTTAACTTCGTTCTTTTTTAAACACAAGAGTTAGGTACTTTTCCATAACAGTATATTCGTAGAAGTTGGATGCTACCGGTAACGAAGTGGTATCTTGTAGAGGTTGAAATAGTGATTGTATTTGTATTTTTGTATGCTAACATGACAAATATGTAGGTATTATGTTGCCGTTTTGCCTATCACGTGAACGTGTGTGGTGTTAGAGTATCATTATATGGCAGTGAGGGACCTTATCGGATCATATGTTGTTTTTTGTTCTTACTGTAATGTATTAGTCGTGGCTTGATGGAGTTGGATAGTGTGATACGGAAGATAGTGGGCCTAAACCATTTAATGAGTGAGAGTTTTTGAGTGGAACAAGGTATCAGGATAAGTATGGTTAGAGGCAGCGCATGCGCCAGTAAAATCAGATGGAATATGAACAAGATTTATCACTGAATGAATATCTGCGAAGCAGCATGAAGATGGTGGAAGCATATTGTTAGGCAGTGCCACGACCAGTATTGTGTGGAAGTGTCTAATATTGTGTACTGAGCAAGTTAGAATATTGATTAACAGTGAGTTGGTGAATGAAGAGCAGTGATCGGCAAACGTTGAAAGGTAGAATAAAGCAGAGCGTGGGTTGATGTGTTACTGAAAAGCAAATGATGAAGGTTCAAAGAATGATGCGGAATATGGATGAATGTGTATGAAAAAGGATATGTCTAACAGCATACGCTAAGTAGATTAATAGATTCTGAGAGGGTAATGACAGTTTTTGGATGACAGGAGGATGAAGGGACATACAGGCGAATATAAGAGATTAGTTGTGTGGAAGGAATCAAGTCGTCGGTTGATATAGCGCGTTTTTCTGTTTTAAGGAAAAGTTTAGTAGAATATATAGTAAGGCGGTAGAATATAAAAACTTTGGATCTCGGTTTTAATGGAATAAAAAGATAATATAAGGGGTAGAGTGATAAGTAGAGAAAGTAATGGGTGGTGGGTGTTGTTCGTTATTGTTTTTGTTGTTTTATTCTGAGGGTTAAATTTGGGGAGTTAAGGTGATATACTTAAATGAGATGTAAGTGGAGTGCTGATTGTAAGTAACACTGTTGTGACATACCTGTCTGTGAGGATGATATATGTGGCGGTAATGAATTGAGTTGCAAATAGATGATGTGTGTGGTTGAATTTGAGTGCATATAGAGAGTAGTAATAAGGTATTTTATTGGGTATAGGTTATTTAGAATATAGAGGAGGAAATGGTGTAGAGTGATGAGTTTGAAGAATGGTAAATATCTTGCATTGGATTAAGATTGAAAGTGTACTTGGATATGAAATTAATGACGGAGAGCAGATGGTGATTGATTGGATCTTGAAGTTGTTGTAATAAAGCGTTTATGGAGGGATATTAGTATTTGCAGGGATGTGAAGAAGAGCAGTATATATGTTACTATTTATAAGTAGGGTTTAGGGAGTAGTGAGGGAACTTGTATAATATTTAAGAGGTTTTGAGTTTGATTGGAGAGTCTGTAGTGAAGATATTTATATATTGCATTGGTGTGTATTGGATCGTAATAAGATGTAGCGCATTGATCATGACTGAGAACTGATTGGTGAAGAAGCAAGTGCGTTAGGAGTATAGTAGAGGATGTGTGATTCAATATTCGTGTACTTATTGATATACAAGTGATGATGAAATTTAGAGAGCGGAAGAATAAAATTTATTTTACGTGTTGTTGGATTGTGTCACAGAGGTATGATTAGGGTTTAATGTGAAGTCTTCTATGGCATGGTTGTTTTCGATGTGAATATTTAAGTTCGCTTGTTTTTGGGTTGATGGCTTCGTGACAGTGGAATTACCATAGGTATGTACTGATTGTATTGATCGAGGTGTGTGTATCAGGATTAATTGTGTTACTTGTAAAGCGTAGATTGGTTTTTAGATTTTAATAGTCTTGTATTGTTGAGGCCTATGGTGGTTTCTTATGTGTTGTTTTTATTTGCTACTCCTGTGAGTTTAATTTGGATCATTAAAGTGGGTTTATGATCTAAGTGTTGGTCGGATACGTTGGTTAGGTACAGGTATTTGGGGTGTTAGATAGAGTTGATGGAGATTGATAGTGGAGGGTTTGCACTATCTATAATGTTGATATGTCAGAATGACTTGTTTTCTAGTGCTTGCCGTAATCTGAAGGGGGTATTTAGGAGAAGGATTCTGGTTAGGAGGAGATTATTGGCGGGTACATGTAAAGGGATTGTAGAGGAGGCGGATGTTTTACGAAGTAAATCGTAGTATATAATGTAGGTAAGTGTGATAGGTTGATGAGTTGAGGGGATATCAGTTCGTCAGAGATTGGTGTAGTTGGGTATTTGTTTATGAATGGTGTAGCGATGTACTGAGCAAGTGCTCTTGCTAGTTATCTATTATAGTAGTACTTTAGTGATATTTGATTGAGTAAGTTAATGAGTTAATAGAGTTAACGAGGATTTAGTGATCGAGCATACGATTGCTCGCACTAGCTATGGGTAAGTAAGTTGTGATTATGGTCAGTGTTAACGCGCTGGCTTGTGTGCGAGAGTATAAAGTAGCGGTTAAGTGGATGGCGTGTAATTGTACTTCAGTTCTGACGTTGCAGGGTCTAGTTGGGTTTTACCAGTGAGAGGTCACTGTTGGCTTACGCTGTATGTAGTATGTGTTAGTGGGTAGTGTGGTACGAGAGTACTATTGGTGCTTGCAATATGGTTATTATTGCATCTAAGGTAGTTTATATCGTGTCTGTCTTGGAACCCAAGTAGGCGGGTGGTTGTTTCTAGAGTGGTGTGAAGATGGCTATTGTTATAGGAGTTAGTATACGAGATCGTCTTTGGATGTGGAGTATCTGTTTGTGGGTGTGGAGTATGGGGTCAAAATGAGGGAGAATTAGAAAGTTATGCAAGTGGTATTTGTTTTTAGTCGTAGGTTGGATTTGTTGCTTGTTTCTATTAGTTGGAGTGGTATTGATGAGAATTGGATGAGGATTGCTGGTCGTGGAAGAAGATGTATCTTAGTAGATAACATTAGTAATAATTAAATGGGTATATTGGCGTTATGGTCCGACCCTGTGCTTCATTGAGATGAATGCATAGGACACCTAGGATAATGTAGATACGGGTTAACTATGGTGAGTTAAGTCGATACCATAAGAACATAAGGAATGTGAAGATAAGAGATCAAGTGGACACGAACTGATCTGTTAGAAGAGCAGCAAATGTGAACTGTTATGGCAGAGGCGATGAATTTAGGTAATAAACTGGATAGTAGATAGACTTTGGATTTTTAGTGAAGGAGGGTTATCGTAGATTGTTCATATGGCTCACTACCTGGGTATACTATAATTAGTATTATGACTCACTTATACCACTGATGATTATAGCCAATATTGGGTGAGGGAGAGACCGTCGCGATGTGCGCCCTGTGCCAATAGCGTATTATGAGGTAGTAGAATTGCCTACATCCATATGAAGATATTAAAATTGGAGACAATAGGGGAAGGGGTAAAGCTGGGCGTTTTCGTTTTTCGATCTTTTAGTCAATAGTACATACTAAACTAGTATTTTGCATTTTCTGATATGCAATGCGATTACAGCACACCTAGTACGCAACAGTCTGAGGGAGAATATATGTAGATCTCTATAAATTGAAATGAAATAAAATAAAATATAATAGTATTATTAATAATACCAATATAATAATAATAATAATATAATAATGTAAATTTAATATATTTATATGAGATATATAAGATTAATATAAATAATTATACTCAAAAATAATATATAAATAATAATTATAAATTATATAAATAATTATATAATATAATATTAATATTATATATGTATAATAATTATTAATTATATATATTTAATTATAATTATAAATATATATATAATAATAATAATAGTGGAGTACAATTATAAATTATTTATAGTACACTACATCTAACGTTAACTAAATAAACTCCAGAGATCACTAAATAATTAGATAGGTGATTAGTAAGAATTCAGTCTACTCGAGACCATTATTCTATCTATCGTGTATTGATATTAAAACTTAGTTAAAATAGAATATTTATGTACATATTATCAACATATGAAATTATTAATATGGTGTTTTTTAATACAATTAGTATTGTATATATATATATATGTATAAGGTACAGGTAGTTACAGATTAGTTTATCATAAATGTAATTTATGATTCCATATATATTATAACATACATACATTATAATTTAATTTATATTATAATATATGGAATTTTAGAGAGGAGACGGAGAGAGATATTATATTGTATATATTATAATTATAATGCTTTTACACAGATATAAAGATTTTAAAAATTAGGTAAAGTATATATATATATATATAATAATAATAATAATACAATAATATTAATATTATATTAATATATAATATAATAATAAAATAATAATAATCAGATCATGTGAAATTGTAATAATTATATACGCCTAAGCAGCACTAATAAAAACTTTTATTAAGGCACTAAACTCCTACTTTATATATTGTATCATCTTTAACATATTGTATTTACTGTATTTTTAATGCTAAATAAGCCCTAAAAAGACTTGATAATATATGAAAAATAAGTAATTTAAAAAAAAACAAAAAAAATAACCCAAAAAATTTTGGCCATTGGGTTCTTTTCTAAAAAAAAAACGTTTTTTTTTTAAAAAAAAACGGTTTTTTTTAATCCCAACCCTATATATATATATTATATAATGCAGGTATATGATATATTTTCAATTTGACTAGTATATATATATATATATATATAAATAATATAAAATTAGTATATATTACTACTTATATGTGAGGGGGAGTGGAAACGCCCCTCATTTTTTTTTTGTTTTCATAGAGTAGAATTCATTGTTCAGAATGAACATGCTTGAATATATAAGGTTTTGTCTATTAGTTATATATATTCGAAAGTCATTCAGAAACACTTTTTATCTTATCCTTTTATTTATTGAAATGATTTATAAGTTGGCTTATGTTACTAATGTATATATTTATTTGTTTTAGTCATTGTATTAATAATTCCATTTGTTGACGCTGAGTTTTTATATAATGTTTAAAATCAATGGAAATCTGAAATTTACATTGTCCCCACAATCCATTAAGCAAATTAAGCAAATAGCCCGTATGCTTTAACGTTGAAGTCACCACCTGTGGATTAAGAAGTCATCTGTTAAAGTTCTAAAAAGACGTTGACAGGTGAGTGAAAATTATAATGTCAAGGAAGTTACGTGATGTTATTTATTGATCAATCAATTGAAACTAATTTAATATATCATGAATGTATAAAGAAAAATACACAAAAATACTTACCATTTCCAGTTACTTCGTGGCTGAACTTCCTTATCCCCCAGTGTGTTAATTCATAAAGACCCCTCGCAGTCGGACTCTTCCGTATAGGGTGAGTACCTGCAAAACAAACTATGTATAAGCATAATTAAAATTAAGTTAAAAAACAATATTGATCAAATTAAAATGTAAACGTTAAGAAATAACTTACACCATGATATTTTCCCCAGGGTCCCGTTGCTGGACTACCATTGCACATCTTTGTTGTGGAATCTTTATTGCAGGGCTATCATATAGCCGAACTCTTTATTCTGGGTCACTATTATTTGACTTCGTTGCGGCGAAGTTTCCAAGTTGATAATCTCTCGAATCATTCGAAATTTCCCCCCAAAAACTATCATACGTCTGAACAATTACGTGACTTAATAAAATTTCGTCCCCCACGAAATTCATTGTGATACGTGTTGATAATATGATAATGTGGAAATGAGAAACAAAAATGAACATATAAAAACCAGATAAGTTACTGTGAAATGTTATGATGCGATGAATAGCAAAAATGAAATAGCCTGAACTAATCTAAATTGTATTTTGTCATTATTATATAAATGAAATTTGTAGCTTTAAGTTGAATTATTCTAAAGTTCCCACTCCCTCGTTCTCGCTCGAATTGCTTTGTTTGTTTTTTATATTATAAAACTACTATTAGTTAAAATTAATACGGCCCCTGGTTACTTATCATTAAACCTGGTTGGTCTGTAGTATGTATGCCTTTTTGAGTGTGTAAAATTCTTTGTGGTATAAGTTGTTATAAGTCTATAGTAAAAGTATAAAAATTCACTAGGGTGTCATTTCACCAACCTTTCTTAAAATCAATTGGTATAGTTGAATGATTGACTCGTGATATATTATATGAGAAGTATGAACCAGTTCACCTCTGATAAATCTGCATTTGTGTGACGTGTGGTACACGAATCGAGGTTCCAGAGACAGTTACCCCCTTAGGCAAAACCTAGCGGGTTATGAGGAGTGTCAGAAGTTGTCGTCTGCTGCGCTTCTCTTAAAAATTTGAGTCAGGTAAATAAATATATTTGTTAAATGACTGTAAAAATTCTTTCTTATAGACTCATTAACTTTAAATATTAACTTTTTGAAGGATTTCGATATATTTAAAACTTTCGGTATATCTATATAAATATTTATTTATATATATTTATATATCTAAGGGTAGTAATATTCCATAGTTAAGGGTCATCCGTATTTCTAGGCCAAAATATTGGTGATCCTGGAATTACTCTCCCTTACATAGCCTCATTAAATGGCGCCCGAACAGGGACCTTGTGTTCTTGTCCGTCGCGTTACATTTTTTGAGTAGGTTTGTGACTTGGTTCACGCTTTCGCTTCTAGGATTTTCTGTAATCCCATGGTTTTCTGTATGAATGTTAAAAATCTTAAGCAATTCGAGAAATTTAAATTAAATTAAATAAATTAAATTACCTTTGCTTTCCCTTAAGAATTAATCAAAAATATGGCTGATAAGAAAAATGGTGACATTATTGATAATCCCGAAGGTAATACTGACCTCGTAGATGTTGGAAGACAAAATGTAGAAAAACAAGCCACTGCCCAAATAGACGTAGAACAAAAATCCCCTACTTCACGTCAGTTAGAATCCTGTAGAAGTAAGTTGGGAAGTAATGTAGAGAATGTGGAAGGTGGAGATTTGAAACTTGCGGATGCATTAAACTCCATTTCAAATCTGAAAAAATTAAAAGTATGTTTAGAACAAAATAAAGAAATGATGCATGAACAATACGCCCACCACACCTCAGAAGTGTCTGATTATGGTGAGGAATATATGCAACGAGTAGATAGTAGAAGTAGAACTGATCAGAGACATTATAATACTCTAGATCCAATGACACAAGATTATGAGTCTTTTACTAATGGCCTTAATGCCAGAGCCCCTGATAATTATATGGAAAGAGATTTTTACCCGCGTAGGAGTTATTCACCTCCTCGAAATCAGGAAAGATACTTACTCCAACGCAGTGATATACTGAATTACCGAAAACGTGCCCAAAATTTTTCACAACCTCCTCATACTTCAGGAGTTCCCTTGTATTCCCCAAATAGGTTAAGTTTAGGGTTAGGATCAGGAAATGAACACCCCACTGACTTATCGGATCGTCATGATGATCTGGTAAACCCTCCTATAAATCCAAATCCTCATTATATCCCTAGAAAAGCCCAAAATAAACCACAATTACTACAACCGTCACTGACAAGGCCTTCTCGTAGACCTGAATACAACAATGAAGCAATGTACTCGGGCCCTGAAATGAAACAACGAATAGATCTTCTGGAAGAACTAAGAAGCCATTGTACTTTTATCCCAACTTCTTAAAAATTCCCAAAAGCTTAAGGTTGTAGATCCCGGCAAGTACAGATTTGAAGATGAACAAGATTTGGTGGTATATTTAGCGGATTTCGAATCCTATTGCAGTCTGCACTACCCAAACGTCCCTCACCAATGGTTACGGCTTCTTGGAAGGCAAATGGAGGGTCGTTTCCTGGATCTGTACCGATTATTGACCAAGGAAGATCGCGATTATTTCTCTGTGCGAGATAATATGGTACGTTGGTACCATGATGAACAAAAACGGAAGAATGAGTCCCGCCTGAAGGCATATCATTCCGCTCGTCGTAATAGAGGAGAATCCATTCGAATGTTTGCTCTCCGATTGGAACGGTTGGCTCGTCGTGCATATCGTGGTCTCGATATGAGGCAGCACGATTCTCTACGGACCGCCTTCTTATATAGTTTACCCCCATACATAGAGAGTTGTGTTCGCCAATATATGAAAATGAAAGACTTGGATGGACATGGTATAACCCCTTGGGAGAAAATTGTGGATTTTGCGGACTCTTTGGAATCTAATGATCGTGAAGCTACAACTTCTTCTGCCCAATATTCCACTGAGTACCGAGATTCCCCCGAAAAATCTAAAAGACAGGACCAACCCAAGGAGGATTTGAATGAAACCTTGGAATCGGTCATTCATATTGATTCTTTGCTTCCTAGTTGGACAGATACCCTTCAAGGACAAAAGGTTAGTAAACGTTCTAAATCAAGAGATAGCCGTCCTCATAATTCTGGCAGTGCCGGACAAACAGCTGAAGAAAGGTTCTACCAATACCAAGATACCCGTCGTGGATTCCCTGAGAAGACCCGTAATAACGATAATTATCCCCGAAATGAACGACGCCAAATAACCCGTACTTTCCAAAACAATGCTTCTGCCCCACGGAATAACACAGAAGATAAGAGGAACATTGTATGCGAATTTTGCGACAAAATAGGACATAGAATGAAAGAATGCTACAAGTATTTAGGAGTATGTAGTTATTGTAAGAAACGCGGACATATAAGAAATGAGTGCCGTTCTTACAAACCACCTCCCGGATCACCTCAAAATGTCCGTAAACCAGTTTGTCCATTCTGTAGAGGTCCTCATCCTGGGATGAATTGTCCAGACAGAGGAGCTTCTGGCGGAAACAACCAGCCCCGAGAACCCGTAGCTTTGACGTCCCCTGTAGAGTACATAAATAGTAACTTTAAGAATGTAAATCCCCGTAATACAACGTCTCAAGAAGAACGTGCTCAAGCACAGTCCCCAAGAAAGGAAGAGAAACCCTTACCCCAACGGTTGTATCTTGATCCTTGTAACAATTGTCGTAAAGGCCATTGTAAGAATTTGCAAGACCGTATAGAGTCGGCGGCTTTAAACTTTCCTTCTCCCCGGGAGTGAGTCACCTGGTGGAGAACATTCCAGTGGTTGACTCGGTCGTAAATGCTGCAAAAACCCCTGTTGTTCTCGCAACCACAGAAAATAAATCTAAAATCACCGATGAACCTCAAGTAAAAAATGAGGACTCTGTGTTGGATAACCACTTACGAACAGTAACAGTAAATTGTCAAAATTATTCAACTGATCCCTTGATCATTTCCGTTGCTCTATTTCCCAATAGTTCAGGTTTTTATGGGTGTATGATAGACAATGGAGCCGGGGTTAGTCTGATTAGCACCGAAATTACAGACCATTATATGAAGGGATTACCGTTATTACCTGCTGCTAACATAAAAATCAAAGCCATTAGTGGTTTGGTGCGAGAACACTCTGTACCTATTGAATCTTATATAGAAAGTCCTTTGTATTTCCTCGACAGTAGTTATAATACTAAACCCGTTATTCTTTTAGTTGTCCCCATGGAATTCATGCCGGCTCCAATGGTTTTAGGAGCCGTTGCCCTAAAAGAAAATAACCTTCTGCCCTATCTAACTACCAGACAATTGGTGCATAGAAATGGCAATAAGATAGAACTCATAGCAAGTGATGAGAGCAACAAAATCCCTTTTTATAAATGTATAGCTGCCCATTCCGTGAATTTGCCCCCATATTCATGTAAATTAGTAGCAGTAAAATGTTCTGAGAATGTTCCCTTAGATATAGTCGGTTTCCAGGGAGGATATAAAGAGGGTGGTTTGTATCCTATCCCTGGGGTTGTGAAATTGAATGATGAAGCCCAGGTTGCTTTAATGAATGGGTCCGACAGACCCCTTTATATTAGAAAAAATGAAGAAATAGGTCAGTTTTTTTCCTTGGAAGACGTCCCTTCTCAATCCCAGGTAAAAATCCATTCCATAGAAACTTCAGATATTTCAAGGTCGGAAGAGAAATGGACTACCAATAAAATCAAGGAGGAATTCCACTTTGAAGACATACCATTGGATGATCAAGAAAAACAAGACCTCATTGCGGTTTTACTAAGACACCAAAACGCACTTAGTTTTGGTGATCATGATGTTGGGGTAGCTAACAATATCTCTCATACCATTGAAGTAGAATGCTCCCGTCCTGTTAGATTACCTGTTCGACGTTTTCAAGGACCGCTAGCTCAAGAAATTGAGCAACAGTGCAAGGAATTGCTGGACCAAGATATAATCCGCCCCAGCAAATCACCTTACTCAGCCCCCGTGGTCCCTGTTAGGAAACCCGACGGGAAATTACGACTATGTATTGACTACCGTAAACTTAATAGTGTCACAAAAACAGATTCCTTCCCTTTACCCAATCTTATTGATACAATATACAATATGTATGGAAACCATTATTTTACCACTATTGATCTAGTCCGTGGGTATTATCAGGTCGAGATGGATCCTGAAAGTGTGGAAAAGACTGCTTTTTCCACCCCTTTTGCCCAATATGAGTTCCTAAAAATGCCTTTTGGCGTAAAAAACGGTCCTGCCACCTTCCAACGTGGTATGATGCTCGCTCTCGAGGAAATACCATGGTCCCAGGTGATGGTATACTTGGATGACATCATCATACTCAGTAAAACCCTGGAGGAACATTTACGTACCTTGGAACGAGTCCTTACAGCATTGGAAAATAACGGGTATAAATTAAAGCCCCGTAAAACTTTCCTTTGTCGAAACCAAGTGGAATTTTTGGGTCACAACATTTCTAATAATGGAATACTACCATTGCAGAAAAATCTACAAGGAGCTATGGATTTCCCTGTTCCCACAACTGTCAAACATCTCCGTCAATTTTTGGGTATGGTGAATTTCTACCGGAGGCATATCCCTAACTGTTCCCAAATAAGTAAGCCTTTGTCTTGTCAGACAGGCGGAAAATCCGTAGACTGGACTCCGGAATGCCAGTAATTCTTTGAAAAACTTAAGGCAGCGCTAGTGAATCGCAAAATACTGGGTTTTCCCGATTATAGTCCCAATGTACCTCCTATGGAATTGCATGTGGATGCCTCGAACATCGGTGCCGGGGCTTGTTTATCCCAGATACAAAATGAAATCCGCCGCCCTATAGCGTACATCTCCATGACTTTTAACGGAGCCCAACGAAACTATGGGGTTATAGATAAGGAGCTCACTGCTTTGCGTTGGGCAGTAAAATCATTGCGGCCTTTTCTTCGAGGAGTCAAGTTTGTTATATATACCGACCATATGCCTCTTATTTATCTACAAAACATGAGCCTTGTCGATGGTAGGTTGGCTCGCACGATGGAAGAGCTCAACGAATTTGATTTTGAGATTAGGCATATATCTGGTGATAGGAATGTTGTCGCAGACGCCCTTTCCCGATCTCCTGGAACGGAAAATTCAGAACCCTCTCTTGAGAATCCATCCCTTGAATATATTCCCAAAGGTTACTTCCAGATTGAAATAGCGGGAGGAGGTGATTCCCTTTATAAATGTCTTTCCATGTTTCTTTATACTTCAATACACCAACATACAGAGGTCCGTGAAAACATAGTCAAAGAACTGGAAAAACACCCGGTCAAATATAATATACAGGGGAAACAGATAAACAAGAAATTGAGACTATTGAAGTTCCCTGGGCAGTTACCGATTCCCGAAGTAATTACTGCTTTTTCTGAAATGTGGAAGACACCAGTACATGTTTATTATAATAATCCCCATCCAGTGATATATGGTGCAAAATTTGAAAAAGAACCTTGTTATTTAAAATGCTTAAATGGTATTCATTACAACTATTTGATGCCTACTACTGTAGAAGTGTGTTAAAAATTTAATCTTGACCCTTAGCATAAAAATATGAGAAAAAATTCTCCACTTTGCTTTAACCCTGAGTGGGTACATATATAAAATTTTTTTTGGTGATGTTTTATATAGAACATCCCCGTTATAAACTATAGATAAATCAGAAAAAATTCTGAATCCAATTAATATATTATACTTAATATATTTTGCCATATGGCATATCACTTACTGACTTCTTTTCCTTCTCTTTTCTTGCTCTCTTACTATCCTCTGGGTTTTGGGAAGCCGGAGGGAAGGGGGGAAATGGGAAATGCCTACTTTATAAATAATAAATAATAATTAGTTGATATTTATAGGCCCTATGTATATAAGTTATTTAACTTATCTTTAGATAGGAGAAAATTTTGGTAATTGATTTTCAAAAAAAAAAAAAAAAAATACACCGTACCCAATAGCCAGTCCCTTATATAAATTATCCTCCTAAACAGTCCAAATTATCTTATTTTTGAATTTATTTAATTTTAGTAGTATTTATTTATGTATTTATTTTAATTTATTTTTATAAAAAAATTATTAAAAGGTATCATGGAAAAAGACAATAAACTAATTTGACCACGGGTATAATGAAAATTATTTAGTGATAGGTCAAATATTTTAGAAGGATATTAATGAACATTTTTTTTTCAGCTGTGTGGTAATCAACAAACCTCGTATTCGTTTACCACCAGTCAAAGAGTAAAAGTGACAAAGTTATTGTTTAAGTTTAAGTGCAGTGCGTATCACGTAATTGTAAGGATGAATTTTTTAATTGTGGGTGCCTCAGCCGCTAGTTTATGAACAAAAACTTTTGAAATTAAGATATGGTATGAACGTGCAGGTAGATTTCAGTCCTGGACGGCATATAACTGGGTGCGTTACTCGAGTTGAAGCGAAAATGACTCCCGATATCCAACATATAATTGTTTGGGCTTTAACCACCATGGCGTGGCAAAGGAAAGAGTTAACAAATAATGACGGAAGGAAAATCACGTTATTTGAACCTGTTACTGATTTTGAGATAAAAGAGATCCCTAACATAATGACCCTTCTTACCACTGTTGCTAGAAATGTGAATCCAAATGTTAAGGTCACTTTAGTAATTCCTCCAGTACAGGACATGTACTCTTTTAACAAAAAACGTCTTATCCGTGATTGGGGTGAGCCATATGCTAATTACGGTATCGATGACCCCGTATTTGCCCCTGAAAAAATGCGTGCCCACTCAATTCATAGTAATAACGAATTTGAAAAATTAGCTACCCCTCAGTATTTGTGGCCCCACAAAAATGTCATTTTGGGGAATGAAATCCTAAACCATCATTACGTGATAAACACCAATATAACGGACCCTAAATTGACTCCTCATCAAAAATATTTAAACAGTTTAACGTTGATTATGAACTCGCCATTAATTCCGGATGGTTCGCATCCCAATAAACGATTTCTAGAAGCCATGATGATGAAATATAGTGCTTTGTTTTCTATTAAAATTAATAATGTTCATAGTCGTTTATATTATAATAATTGTCAACCCCATGGGAACTATCCTATCCCAGCTAGAGTAAATTATCCAAGAAATCCCCGAAAACTTATGGATATTCATGACTTTGACAATACCGATCAAATCATTGAATCTTGTCTCCAATATGTGCCGCATACACCATATCAGGTACCAGAAAACACTTCAGTACCTTCCACTTCTGCTGCACATCAACCACAAATTATTCGCCCTTTTCAAAGTCAAAATCCCCCATTTTCTCAGATAAGGTCGACCAATGTCTCTGGATCTTGTCAGTCGTCGAGTGGAACTCTCCCTATTGATTCAACCTTTACCAGAAATTTTTCTTCCCCTTTCTACTCGTCACCTAACTCAAACAGATCAAATTTTGAGATTAGACCCCCTTTAGATCCAAATATTCCTGTCATTATTACATCCTGTGTACGATTGGCCATGGACCAGATGCATTGGGGAACCTTGTCTGACTATCATAAAGAATTGGTAACGTTGGAATGGGAACGTATTGTAAAATATGAAAAAGATACCGCCAATCGACTTGCTTCTTACTCTGTATCATCCCATTCTAACTAAAGAAAGAAAAATGTTTTGATTAAGTGTAAATATTCATATAATCTAGTATTTATGTAACATTATTGTATTAATAAACGTTCGAGAACCCTCATGAACCTCCCACTGTTTCTGATCTACCCTCCGATTACTGGAAATCTTTGAATCTAATCAATGTTTAAAAATAAATTAATTGATTTAAAAATGGATAAAATAAATTAATTTAAAATTCCAGAGGAGGGGGTTTAGATTTAGTGGGGGGGGATGTGAGGGGGAGTGGAAACGCCCCTCATTTTTTTTTTTTGTTTTCATAGATTAGAATTCATGTTCAGAATGAACATGCTTGAATATATAAAGTTTTGTCTTTTAGTTATATATATTCGAAAGTCATTCTGAAACACTTTTTATCTTATCCCTTTATTTATTGAAATGATTTATAAGTTGGCTTATGTTACTAATGTTTTATAATTATTTGTTCTAGTTATTGTATTAATATTTACATTTGTTGTTCCTGAGTATTTTATGTATAATTCAAATCAATGGAAATTTGAAACTACGTTGTCCCCAAAATCAATTACGCTAATTAAGCAAATAGCCTGTAGGCTTTAATATTCGGTGAAGTCACCACCTGTGGATTGAGAAATCATCTGTTAAAAGTTCAGGTGAGTGGAAATTATAATGCCAATTAGACGTTATGTGATGTTATTTATCAATTAAACTAATTTATTAAATCATGAATGTATAAAGATAAATACATAAAAATACTTACCGTTTACAGTTACTTCGTGGCTGAACTTCCTTATCCCCCAGTGTTTATTCATAAAGACCCCTCGCAGTCGGACTCTTCCGTATAGGGTGAGTATCTGCAAAACAAACTATTTAAAATTAAGTTAAAAAACAAGAATGATTAAAAGTAAAATGTCAAATATATAAAAGCAAAGTTTAAGAAAATAGAAAATAACTTACACCATGATATTTTCCCCAGGGTCCCGTTGCTGGACTACAATTGCACATCTTTATTTTGGAATCTTATTGACGGGCTAATATAGTCAAAGTTCTTTATTGTGGAATTTTTATGCAAAGTTCTTATATAGCCGAACTCTGTATTCTGGATCACTATTATTCAACTTCGTTGCGACGAAGTTTCCGAGTTGAAAAATTTCGCAAATCATTCAAAATTTCCCCCAAAAAACTATCATAAGTCTGAACAATTACGTGACCTAAATAAATTTCGTCCCCCACGAAATTCATTGTGATACGTGTTGATGATATGATAATATGGAAATGAGAAACAAAAATGAACATATAAAAATCAGATAAGTCACTGTGAAATGTTATGATGCGATGTATAACAAAAATGAAATAATCTAAATTGTATTTTGGTCATTATTATATAAATGGAATTTGTAGTCTTAAGTTAAATTATTCTAAAGTTCCCACTCCCTCGTTCTCGTTCGAATTGCTTTGTAGATTTTTTATTATAAAACTAATATTAGTTAAAATTAATACGGCCCCCGGTTACTTATCATTAAACCTGGTTGGTCTGTAGTATGTATGCCTTTTTGATTGAGTGTGTAAAATTCTTTGGGGTATAAGTTGTTATAATTCCATAGTAAATGTATAAAAAGTTACTAGGGTGTTATTTCATCAACCTTTCTAAAAATCAATTGGTATAGTTGAGTGATTGACTTGTAATATATTATATGAGACGTATGAACCAGTTCACCTCTGATAAATCTGCATTTGTGTGACGTGTGGTACACGAATCGAGGTTCCAGAGACATCTACCCCCTTAGGCAAAGCCTAGCGGGTTATGAGGAGTGTCAGAAGTTGTCGTCTGCTGCGCTTCTCTTAAAAATTTGAGTCAGGTAAATAAATATATTTGTTAACTGACTATAAAAATTCTTTCTTATAAACTCATTAATTTAAAAAAATTAACTTCTTTAAAACTTCGGTATATCCATATAAATATTTATTTATATATATATTTATATATCTAAGGGTAGCAATATTCCATAGTTTAAGGGTCACACGTATTTCTAGGCCATCTCTACAAATATTGGTGATCCTGGAATTGCTCTCCCTTACATATATATATATATATATATAATTCTACAAATTTACAGTTCGACTCAGGCTTGACCCGGCCCAGTTCCGTTTGGGGAAAACTATTTTCACTTATAAAAAAAAATCTTAGTAAAAATTTTTTTCCCAGTTCCTGCTTCCACTCCAGCGCTCTGGCTTAGGCTCCGTTTCCGACTAAATTTCAAAATTGTTCAAGCTCCTACTTCTGGGAAAACTATTTTCACTTGCAAAGAAAAATTCTGAATAAAAATTTATACTCCGGGTCCGACAACGGCTCCGGCTTCGATTAAATTTAAAAATTGTTCAGCTGCAGTTTCCGGCAGAATTATTTTTACTTGCAGAAAAATTTCTTTAAAAAAATAAACTCCGGCTCCGGCTAAAGGTCCGGCTCCAGCTCCGGCTCCGGTTCCGCTTCAAAATTGTTCAACTTCGATTTCTTTGCAGAGCGATTTCCACATGCCAAATTTTTTTAAAAATGTATACTCCGGCTCCGACTCCGGCTCCGACTCCGGCTACGCTCCTATTACGGCTCGGCTACGGCTCTGGGCACTGACTCCGGTTTCATTTCAAAATTATTCTGCTTCGAATTTGGGCAGAATTATTTTCACTTGCAAAAAATGTCTTGAAATTTTTTTAAATATCGGCTCTGACTCCGGCTCCTGCAACGGCTCAGACTCCATTTATATGATTGGGAAAGGACCTGAGTGAGCCTGGGTTGTAGTTTGCGTAAAGAAAAAATTATGTTTTCTATAAAATGAAAATAAATAAAAAATTTGATCCTGGAACGTCAACTTGTAATTTCGAAACTGGAAATTCAATTTTATAGTTCGACACTTCTTTAAATAAATTCCTCTATCTAAAAATCCTTTCAGAATTTCAAAAAAAAAATTACACCATGATGTAGAGGAGGGATTTTTCTAGTAAATGGAATAATAAAAAAAAAGTGAAATTTTTTGTTTTTACTCCAAAGAGTTAGGGTTCAACAAGTACTGACTCCCCTTAAATTGACAAAGCAAAATGAGATTTTGAATTAAACAATGTGAAATCTTTCAAGACTAACACGAAGTAACTTTTGCACCTTGCAAAATAAGGAAAAAGCCTATATTTAAGATTTTCGTTTCTTATCGCAATATTAAGAAGCTTTTAATGTTTATTATAATAATTTTCTTTTAAATTCACTTTACATATAATATTGTATTTTAAGAATTTCACTAAAATATTACACCAGATTTATATAAAGGAAAAAATAATTATCTGTGGGATAGTTTGTGGACTCGCTTAGATATCAAAATTATGTTTTATCAAAGCAATCTAATGGGTTACTCTGATGGTTATCGATAACGTATCGATTATCAATTATACACTATTTTATATAAATTTGACGATTATTCGAAACCTACAATTTTTTTAAATTTTTATTATTATATATTTTAAGCAAAAGGGAAGTTAATTTAA
>JABUQX010040986.1:0-7500 GCA_015478945.1 Trachelipus rathkii | reverse complement strand
GTACATGGTGTTTTTGGACGGAATAAATTAGTCAAGTAAGAGCCCAATGTCTTATCGAAAATAGTCTGAGGAAATAGATTTGTGTTGACTTCCCTTTAAGAAAATTTTATAAATCCCAGTGTCAAGCATTGAAAAAGGGCTGAAGAAAAATAACATTAAAATTAAGTACAAAAGTATATTTTAGAAAAATCACCATAAATACCACAAAAGGTCCATTCTTAAATTCTTCCGACTAGAAAAAAAGAACCTGTAATCCACCTTCTAAAAATAACCCCAAGTCCCAGATTGACAAGGGCAGGAAAAATTGTTCTTCTAGGTTTATATTATAATATTGTAAGAAATAATAAAAGCAATTTAATAAATAAAGATGCTTTTGTTGTTTTAGTCTTTATTAAAATTCATAAATATAGAATAAAACATTTAATTAAATAAAATGGTCGGTCGTGTTTCTATTTACTGTTTAGCTATTTTTGTTTATAATCTCTTCAAGAGACTAGAATAAAACATATCACATATCTTGTTTCTCCTCCCCTCACATTTGAATTATTTAATTTAGTAATCTATAAAAATCAATTACCCCGTGATCAAGTCAAAAACATTTACCCGCACGAAGTCGAGCAGCCCCAGAGTCAAATCTGAACGCTGGTGGAGTAAACTTTGATGCTCAAGAATGGAGGCTGGTGAATTTTCCCGGATCATTAAATAGCACAAGATTTACCACTTTCCCCAATACTATTCCGGCAGGTAATTACTATATTAATAGAAAAATCTCTTAAATTTAATATTTCATACTTCTTTTCAATTAGTTTGTTCCACCAATGTCTTAAATAAAAGTAGTTTGGTTTTATGATTCTCCCGGTGTCTAGCACACTTATATATATATATACATATATATATATATATATATATATATATATATATATATATATATATATATATATATATATATATATATTTTTATTATTTTATTATTATATAGTATAGAAATATATTATATATATATATATATATATATATATATATATATATATATATATATATATGTTATATATATATATATATATATGAAAGATATATATATATATATATATATGGTATAGTATATATATATATATATATGGATGAAAACTATTGTTTTTAATATATATATATAGTGCTGTTACATAAAAAAAAAACATTTTTCAGTTTTTTTGCCTATAACTATTAAACTACTTTAAATATCAGACTTTTATAATAATTTCTTATAATGGCTAGGCCTAGGCTATATATCCCAGGAAAAATTATTTGTTTTGATTTAATACTTTTATAGTTATTTAAAAAAAAACAAAAAAAAACCATGGTTTACAAAAAAAACAATGTAACGAAAAAAAAAACACTTCTAAAAACCCTTCTTAGAGTGACAATATGTCATCATATGTTAGTTAAATCTTTTTTTAAGCATATTTTATGAAAAATATTATTAAAAATAGTAAAAAAAAGTAAAATTTAATATGAAATTAAGATAAAAATAAAAATTTTTATTTACCTTAAATTGTGTTCTGATTTTGTGATGATGTAACTGGTGTGTTGAATCAGGAAATTTGCTGTGCTGAATAACCCCCTCCCTCCCTAAACTCCTTGAATAGATTTGCATCTTATACCCCTTCATTCAATAGGTTTCCTTGAATATGACGAAGGGTAAGTCGGCCACATAAAACACGTGTTGATGCATTCTAAAACCTCAAAGGTTGAACTACACTCTCGGTAATAGAGGGAATCGACTCTGCATACCTCAAAACATACTAGCCAACACCAAACTCGGGCTCTGTAGCTCCAGAAATAAAAGCTGCATAGGTGCATTGTAGTAAAGGGGTAGGAAAACACATAGGTCATAATATGAGAGATAGCTGGTTAAAACCACGGAATGATTCTTCTCCAGCAGTACTCTGATTATATACTAATCAGTCACCCATATTGGGGTATTATTCCGTTTATATATAGGCACGTATACACTATGCTAGAGGCATTAGAAAAGGGCGGGTATCTAAACCAGATGTGCCCAATGCCATTAAAACCATGGCAATCAACTCCCTATACCTCAAAACATAGTTAGACACCTGACTCGGTATATTCTATGATGTAGATATGCCATGCTAGAAGTGCCAGAAAATTATACATGCGGGAGGGACGTGTGACGTCACTAAACATACAAAATGTGATTGATACTATATATACTGGTATATATATATATATATATATATATATAAGCAGCAGTATATATATATATATATATATATATATATGTTGTTATATATATATATATATATGTTATATATATATATATATATATGTTATATATATATGTTATATACAGTATAACGTATATATATATAGTATATATATATATATATATATATATATATATATATATATATATATAAAGATATATATATATATATATATATATATATATATATATATATAGTTAGTATGTTAAAAGAGTTATATATATATATATATATGTTGTATATATATATATATATATATATATATTATATATATATATATAAAATAATATATATATATATATCTCTTTCTTTATCTACCTTCTATTTTCCCAAGAATGGGGAGGCATGAGCATCGAAAGAAAAGCGGTAGAAGAACATGACAAAAAGCCTAAAAGAAAGCCCAGCCTTACCGCCCTTCAGTACCATTAATTAAACATGTATATTTCTTTAACATTATTAGAGCAGTATATAGCAGCATATATGTTGTTATATATATATATATATATATATATATATATATATATATATATATATATATATATGTTGTTGCTACAGTTAGCAAGAAGAAGAAGCAGCAGTTGGTTACAGTGCAGCTGGGTGCAAAGGCTGCTAAGGTTGCTGCTAAGGCTGGGTTGGGCATACTGTTGTTGGTATGTGGCTGGCTACTGCTATATATATATATATATATATATATATATAGTTATATATAAGATATATATATATATATATATATATATATATATATATATATATATATATATATATATATATAATAATGTTAAAAATATACGTTCATTTTTTTTTTGTTACAAGTGGGTTTTTTTTGGTAAAAATATGCTGTTTTTTTTTGTTTTGTTTTTACAAGTGGGGTTTTTTTGTGTTTTTTTTTCGATGGGGGGAGGGGGTTTTTCGGACCCCAAACTGACAGAAGGAAAAAAACAACCATACAGCATGTTGATAGGAGTTATAGTGCATATACATGCACATTTTCAATTAATAATTTGGAATTGTTTTTTTTTCTTAAAGTGGTTTTTTTTAGAGCTCAACTCAAGGGTCTGGGGGGGGGGATAAAATTTCATGAAATTTGGTGTGGAATGAGATCAAGGGATGGGGCCAACAGGAATGAATCAAATATTATACTAATTCATAAATTCCTTAATGCAGTGAATGCTTGAAAAGTCTCAAAAAGCCGGGTCAGAAATGCTGAAAATTGTGAAATTTTTCAAAAATGAAAATAAATTCCCAAAATTCAAAAAATCGACTTCGAACCATTATAACAATTCTTTTCACTCATATTAGATGCGATTAATAGGTGCACCAAATTTTTTCGCTCTAGACCTCATATTTACCGAGATACAGAATGTTTTTTTTTTTTTGTGTGTGGAACAAACAAGTGGTTTTTTTTATGTAATAGCACTGTATATATATATATATATATATATATATATATATATATATATATATATATATTATATGGTTGTTATATAGATATATATATATATTTTATACATATATATATATATATATATATATATATATATATATGTTATTGGTTACATATATATATATATATATATATATATATATAAGGTTGTTATAGCAAGGTATTATAGCATAGTAGCAGTTATTATATGCTATGTTGGTTATATATATATATGTTATGCAGAGAAGTATATATATATAGTATATATATATATATATATATATATATATATATAAGTTAATATTAGCTTAGGACGCTAATAATATTTATTATAGTAATGCCTTAGTAAATTAGATGGTCGAGAAAATACTTGAGATTTAACATATAATATAAAAATAAAACAAATTATATATATAAATTATATAATTTATATATATATATATATATATAAAACGCATATATATATGTATATATATATAGGCACTTATAGTTATAGTTATATATATATATATATATATATATATATATATATATATATATATATATATATATATATATATATATATATATATATAAATATATATATATATATATTATATTATTATATACATATATAATTTATATATAGTTATATATATATATATATATATATATATATATATATATATATATATATATATATATATATATATATATATATATATATATATATATATATATATATATATATATAGTATATATATAGATGTGTGTGTTTTGTTAGTGTGGATTATTTTTATATATATATATATATAGCATAGTATATAGTTATAGAGCAGCATATATATATATATATATATATATAGTTATATAAGGTTATATATATATATATATATATATATATATATATATTATATCATCTTTTTTTTTTTTCCCAAGACTGGGGTAAGGGGCGTGACGTATCAGAAAAAGTAGTAGAAGAATATGACATCGAAAGAAAGCCAGCCTTACCACCTCCTTTATATCAGTGAGAACTCGCCGCAGTCAGAAAAAAATCCTCACCCTAGAGCTTCATGGGACCGCAACGACACTCACTATGGCATATCGTCAAGTGTAGGGTTCATCCCATGGTCCAGGTGGGCCACAACCATACCCCCTCACAAAACCCCTCCATTCACTCCTATTATGCATTTATTCTCGCTGTGGTGGTTTAGTTTTTTAGGATTTTTTTTATTGTCTCATAATTGTTTTTTCTCTTTTTTTCTTAGGTTTGCATTGTATTGTACGAGATGTGTTTGTGGAACTTTGTCATTTTCTGGTAGATGTGGGATCTGTCTTTAATCTTCTTTGTATTCTGGTATTGGTGTGATAGTAAAAGAAAAAACTGGTCAACACCATTGGCCAGGTAGCCACTAATTATTATTTTGTTTGCATTTATTTCTTATTATTTTTTTTGAAATTTTAATGATTGATTTCGATTTGATAGTAATTTATTTAATTTATTTACGGATTAAGTATGATATGAATTACTTATTTAATTACTTACTTTATTACTTAGATTCACGTTAGGGATTTTCTTTATTTATTACCTTATTATTTTTATTTTGTTATATGTCATGTTAGGATATATTTCTTTTTATCTCATTCCAGTTTTTTTTGGTGGCTTACGTTTCTCGAGCCTGATTATTTTGGAGCTACATTTTTGATTGGAATTGGATTTATGGAACAGAGATTTAGGGTTTCCATTTTTTTTCGGATGGTTTAATCTAGTTGCACTTTGAAATTGGAAAGTAAAATTGGAAACTAAAGAACAAATCGAGAAACATTATAAAATTGAAAAAGAACTAAGAGATCGAACAAAATAAAACTGAAAAGAAAAATTACACCAAAAGATATTGTAAGTGGAAAAGAAAATTGAATTAGAAACGTTTTTTATAAATGCGAAAAAACATTTGAAAACTTTGGAAAAACATTTTTGAAATTTAAGAAAAACATTTTTTTAAATTTAGGAAAATCTTTTGAAAGTGTTAGATAAAAACAATTAAAAGTTGGAACATAAAACTGAAAGTGTAGTGAATTGGCCACGTAATAAAAATAAAACTATTTTAGAATTACAAAAACTATTTTAAAAATAAAGTGTCAAAAACTATTTATAAAGTAATTGACAAAACAAACACTATTGAGAAATTACATTGACAATTTGAATTAATAATTTCAATATTTTTATTGAATCTATTGGTTATTATAATTAGTATATTTATATGTCTTTTTATATACTGTATGATTAAGGTTAATACTTTATGTGGTAGAGGGTACTAGTGTAGTAATTGGTAGAGTTAACATATAGAAAGCGGTGTAGGGTTGAGAGGTATTGGGATACTGTTTAAATTTAGGTTTGGTATCTTATTAAGTGGGATACTGATTATAATATATATTTTTAAGTTTTTTTTGTGATATTATTTTTCTTTAACTTTAATAGAATTAAGGTGTATGTATCTTTTATTTATATCCCCTTTATCTGTCCTATAAGGCAGCCTCACTACCTAATTTTTTTTCAATTTGTAGCTCTGGCTTTTATTTTTATAGTAAAATCTGCTACACGTCTGGAAAACTCTCATGACTTTTCTCCTCCAGACATTCCTTTACTGACTCAATACACTTTTTCTTCGTTGATTCCCAACACAATAACCACTATACATCCGCTTAACCAACTGACTGTCATTCATCCTTTCCACATGACCAAACCATCTCAACGCACTCTCATTTATTCTTTCACTTACCCCTTTCTTCAAACCACATAATTCTCTCATACGTTCATTCCTCATTTTATCAATTCTTCGAACACCTAACACGCCCCTAAGATTGTCCATCTGAACGCATTGTACTTTAGATCTATACCTCTTATTCCAGACCATTGTCTCACTACTATACATTAACAAAGGTAACAACATACCCTCATGTAAGACCCTAGCGCACTCAAGACTTAGTCCCTTTACATTCACCAACGATTTAATTGCACCAGCCACCTTCCAGCCATTTACAACTTTCCTAATACACTCTGCATCATCCGTTCCCTTTTCATCCAACATATATCCTAAATATTTAAACTCAGACACTTGTTCCAGCTGTTCACCATCTAACAGAACTTCACACCGAGGACTATACCTGCAGATTTACCATTCTTCAACTTTCACACACTACCCATTACCTCCTCCTTGCTAATGACCTCATCCCCAAAATACCTATTCCTTCTTACACCATCAAACCCACACACATTCACTATCACCTCTTCATTACTGTTAATATTATACAGATTCTCGAAGTGTTCTTTCCACACTTCCCTCACATCCATTTCATCAGTTACAAAAGCACCATCCCTATTCATTATTCTAAGCAGGTTCCCCTCATTCTCATTCTTAACCTTTCGAGCTTCCTTTCAGAAGAGCTTCCTATTCCCTTCTAAGTCTCCATTCATACTCCTTCCAAACTGTTCATTTATCTCTTCTTTTCTCTTACGTATGCACCTTTATATATATATATATATATATATATATATATATATATATATATATATATATATAAATATAGCAGCAGCAGCAGAGCAGCATATATATATATATAGTTAAGGCAAAGAAATATATATATAAGAAAGATATATATATATATATATATATATATATATATAATATATATATCTTTCTATCTTTCTTTTTTTCCCAAGACTGGAGTAAGGTGCGTGAAAAGCATCAGAAAAAGAAAAGCAGAAGAATATGACAAAAGTCGAAAAGAAAGCCCGCGCCTTACTGACCCTGTACCATTACTAGTAAGAAA
>JABUQX010040985.1:37500-51717 GCA_015478945.1 Trachelipus rathkii | reverse complement strand
TTGAAATTGATCTATAAGAGGAACTTGTTCAATCGAGTTCTGATAAGACAATCAAAAGTGGAATTACTTTCTGATAAAAGTCAAGAGTCTATTAAAAAAAAAATAAGCATGATGTATGGAAGAATATGGGCATTGCATGTAAATATCCGTTTATGGAAGAGTACTAAAATATACGTCATTATTTTCCCATCATCTTATGTTTAGCAAAAAACTAGGTAAAGTTGGGGGTGATGGGCTAAATCTAAATAATAATAGCAATGGTAACGGTAATAGTAGTGATATAAATAAAACTAGTGTTACAGGTTCAAATAAGGATGATAGCAATAAAAATAGCATTTTGAATATCAAATGCTTTTACACAAATGCTTATAGCCTTAGAAATAAAAAAGATGAGCTGATTAGTTATACCGGTACCATAAATGAGAATCTTGACATTATTTGCATAACTGAGGCATGGGTTAATGAAGAATTATATGGAGACTCCTTTCAGGAATATGAAATAGACGAATATTCACTTTATTTATACCAGCGTAGAGGAAAGAAGGGTGGGGGTGTGGCACTTTATATTAAAAGCAAATATTCAATCTGTATTAATGACTGACTTTGAAACAATCATCGATATTGAATCAGTATGCGGTAGAATCCTATGTCAATAAATCATAATAGAATAGGGGCATTTATAAAGACTTCTGCCAGATCAAGAATTAGACTCAGAAATTGTAAAAGGAATTGAGACAGCATGCCCACAGTAAGAAAAAGGTATAGTCATAATGGGGTGATTTTAATTTTCCGGCCATTCATTGGGGGTCAGTTCCTAAATACGGACCATAGTAGTTCAGTAATTTATAAATTGTATACTAGTTACTAGTTAGGATCATGGTCCATACGAACCCACAGACACGATGCACTTTTAGACTTAATATTAACTAACAATGAAAGTATTGGTGGACAATGTTAGAATTTGAGGAGAATTTAAGACTTAGTGACCATAATATAAATTAGATTTAATATGAAATGTGATATCTGGGCCAAATTGCAAGTTAATAAGGAAAAGGATCTTAGATTTCCGAAATGGTGATTTAGCCAAATTACGAGACATGCTTAGTATAAATTGACTGGGATAAAGAGTTTTAAAAGACCAAAACTGTTTTAATATGTGGGAACATTTTAAGCAAATTTTAATGAATATTCAGTCAGTATGTTTTAAAGATAAACCCATTAGGTGTGGCGAAGAGAAAACCTGTTTGGTGGAATAGAGAGATTAAGAGATAAAAAGATCAATGAACAGCGTAGATGTTTTAAAATATTCAAGGGTAGGGGTAATAGGGAAGATGATTTAGAAAATTCTAGGAAAAATAGAAACAAACTAAACCAGTCCAATAAGGAAGGCAAAGAGAGAGGGCAGAAATTAATTAGCAAGGAATAGTAATAGAACCCGAAGAAGTTTTTTTAGCTTTTATAATATTTAAAAGTAACGAAATAGGACAATTGGCCCAATTAAAATTGATGAAAAAATTTAGTGAGTTCAGATAAGAGTTGGTCAACATTTTCAATGCTTATCTTGCTTCAGTGTTTACAGAGAAAAGATTAGATAATAGTTTGGAGACTAATATAGTTTTGTAATCATGTAACAAATAGCTTACAGAATGTTGAATTTGACGTAAAAGATATATAAACGTTTATTAGACATATGATCCAGGTAAAGCTGTCAGGGCCTGTTGGATAATATGGTAGAATTCTGAAGAGGGGTAGCAGCATTGCAAAGCCACTGTATTTGATTTTTAAGCGATCTATAAGATTTGGTGAGGTACCAGAGAACTGGAAAACAGCATATGTAGTGCCTATTTATAAGAAAGGTAGTAAGCGAAGATTTGGGAAATTAATAGGCCAGTTGGCTTAACATCTCTGGTTGTATAAAGGTTCTAGAAAAGTTACAAAAGGTCATATAGAGAAATATTTAGAGATAACAACGGTATTGTATAACTCCCAGCACGGTTTCAGAAAGGGTAGGTCAGTCAGACAAACCTTTTAGAATTTATGGAATACATTACTGACTGCATTGACCGAGGGGATCCAGTTGATATTGTATATTCTAGACTTTAGTAAAGTTTTTGATAAGGTTCCCACACATAAGGCTGATGAAAAAAGTTATTGCAAGTGGTATAGGTGGAGTGGTACATGGTTGATTAAAGAGTGGTTGAAAAATAGAAAACAGTGTGTACAACTAACTATGGGAATAAATCATCAAGGGAAATAGTGAAGAGTGGTGTCCCCACAGGATTCAGTGCCTGGGCACTAATTATTCTCAATATATATATAATGTTTATTTAGACCAAGACTTAAATGTAAGGCTTTTAAGTTTGCAGATGGATACTATAAAGTGGCCACCTCAGTTAGGAATAGTGAAGGCGATGCATAAAGATTCAAATGATCTGATAAACTTCTTTGGGTGGGCAGATAAGTGCAAAACGAATTTTAATAGTAAAAAGTGTAAGGTCTTCACTAAGGTTACTCAAATAAAAGTTTTAACTATGAATATGAATGGGGATTGGCTTTTGAGTCTGTGGACGCAAAGAAAAAGATTTAGGTTGATTATAAGCAGTATTTGAAAGTACTAATCAGTGTTTGGAAGCGCATGAAATAAAGCTAATAAGATCTGGGCTATAATAAATCGCAATGTTGTTTAACAAGAGCAAGGAAGTAATAAGTCAACTGTATAATAGCTATGTTAGGCCAGTAATAAAGTATTGTGCACGAAGTTTTGGGCCCCTTATTTAAAGAAAGACTTAGATTATACTAGAGAGAGTGCAACGTAGATGCAAAACAAGGATGATTCTGGGTTGAGGGTAAGAGCTATGAGGAGAAGCTGAAGGAGTTAGGAATGTTTTCCTGTAGAAAGGCGATTTCTCAGAGGGGACATGAATACAAGTCTAACAAATATTTACATTATTGATAAATACAGAGACCAATAAATTTTCATAGTAGAGGAAAATGGACAGGTGACCAGGGGGCATAAATAAGAAAATTAAAAGAAAGCATGCCATCTTGAAATAAGAAAGGATGCATTCAGTAATAGGGTTGTTAATTTGGAATGGTTTGCCCACAGGAGTTGTTGAGTGTGACTCAATGGCAACATTTAAGAAAGGGTTAGATTGTTTATGGATAGGTTTTGGGTATCATATAAATATATTGACGAAGCCAAAATTGGCGGGTTTTTAGTTATATAGTTATTAATGTAAGATGGCATGTGTGACCATAATTAGTATTAATGCATGTGGCTGGTTTGGGTATAATATTTAGATATAATATCATTAGTTTTGACTAGCCAAATTGGTGGATTGTAGTTAACAACAATTGACAAGCCTGGTGCTTTGTGGATTTTGCATGAGCATGTTTTGGTAGTGGGTTGGGATTTCCTCGATAGGCCCATGTGGCTTCTTATGTCTCTATAGTTTTTATTTCATTAATTATACTAATTTAATTGTTTATAATATATTTGGGCATATATATATATAATATATATATATATATATATATATATATATTATATATATATATTATATATATATATATATAAATATAATATAATATATATATATATATATATATAATTCGTGTATATATATATAACGTAGTCGTAGTGTTTGATTAGAGCATTGCTATATAATATATTTTGCGTAAATATCTTTATATCACATTATATATAGTAGTAATATATATATAAGTATATATATATATATATATATATATATATTATATATATATATATATATATATAATATATATATATATATATATATATATATATATATATATATATATAATAAATATATATATATATATATATATATATATATATATATATATATATATATATATATATATAAATATATATATATATATATATATATATATATATATATATATATATATATATTCATGGATATATAGTACTTTAGTCATTTAACTTTGCCTTAAAGAAGTACTGCATTTATTATATTTATTGATTCGTATATAAATCTATGATTTTATATATATTTATATATTCATTGATATATATAATTTTATTCACATTGTTTAAGAGAGAGAGCAGTACATATTTTTTATTTTTTTTTATTAAAATATATAATTTTACTAGCGTGTCAATTTGATTCCATTTCATTGATCAATCATTTTCAAAGATTCATTTTGCTTAATATATTAAGAGTCATATATGAGATTAATGCACAAAGCTTTGACGAGTCCATTGATTATAATATCTGATAACAATACTACAGTCCAGACTGGTTCTTGGTACAAAAAGAACCCGACGTCCAATCTACTACTTTGAAGATCTCTACAGCATTGAATGGGTAGGTTATCATTTATTTGGTAATATTGATTTGTTCTCACAGGCTATTGCCCTATCCATCTGGAAATTGAATTACTAGTAAATTATAGGACGAAATTCCTTGAGTATAAATTGATCGACATTTGTTCTTGGAGGCCTGGCCAATATGGATCGATAGTAAGTTTTGCAGAGTAAGTAGCACCAAAGTTGTTATTTAATTAACTTGACAGCCTAGCCTACTGAACTATCTGTCCCTCTCTTAGGGCCTATATGAAGTAAGCGGCTACACTATTAATTAATGGCAAACAAGCCTATTTTTTAAATAAATGGTTTTAATAATTTTTTTTTAACAATTTTACAAAATTAGCCTACTTGGGTAATTGTGTAGTTGAAGTGAGCCAAGTGCTTTTACCACAAAATAACTAATAATAATGAAAAAAATTTAAGTGAACGGTACAATTAAGACAGTTTAAAAAAAAAAAAAAAAAAAAAAAAAAATTGCAATTTACAACAATTGACTAAATGTTTGTTGGGTGCTCAAAATTTAAATAATCCAAAGTCTGGAATTTCTATACATCAATGTAGAGTTGAAATAATGATGATGAAATGGACAAAATGAAATCTAAATAGAACGACGGTCACAGGCTCCTAAATAACTTATCGGTTGATGAGTGATCGTGTCTTGCACCTCATCACCCGAACCCCATCGAAGAACTAGGAAAGGTACTCTTTGTGCAGGATATTCCTCTGTTTGAAACAAGGGATGTGGGAAAGTGATAGAGTGGAATTCTATTTAGGCCTTATTTGTTACTGTAATATTGAAAAAGTTCAATTTTCTTCTCTCTTACCTTCGGCTAAAACTTCAAGAATAAGCTATCCTATCAATGACCAAATGTATGAAGAATTGGTTCGCCTTGTAACTGAAACTTATGCTCCATCTGATAAAGAAAAAGCTGAAAATTTATTTCTGAAGGAGCTTAAACCTGGTGAAAAGCCCACCGCATATCTTAAAAGAATTAAAGCATCAATAGGAATCCGGTTATCAATGGCTTCTACATCAAAAGGAAAACCTTATGAAACAGATGTTTCTTCGTGTTCTACCTGAGGATCTGGTACCGTTATGAACGGTATTGAAAGGGGATGCGGATATTCATAAATTGGCCGAAGCAGCTGACGTGTTCATGGAATCCCAACAAGTGAGATGTTCCAGAAGTTGGAGGCCCTCACATATCAAGTAAATCAATTAGATCTACGGATGTCTCGTAATGATAATGGTTGGGACAGAGGTCGCTCTCCTGGCTGGGACAGAGGTCGTTCTAACCGTCGTCGATCACCTTCAGGATTTAAGAAAGGATGGAGACCCTTTGCCTCAAACTACATATTTCAGCATTCCGTGAAATGGCTACCAGGGCCAAGGAGGCACTTGCAAAATGGCTCATTTGTTGGCACAAGCACCATCACAAAACAATGCTGGACCTACTTCCCCTACCTTCGCAGGGAAACTAAGTATAGGGGTGGAGTTACGCCCCTGTAAAAAGAAAGTGCGTTTTAACCCCATGGTAACTTGGAAAATTTGTAAGTACAAAAGTAGTTCTAACAATATAGAATGTCTTAGGGAGGAAAGCTACCCCCAACCAAACTCGAATAATAATTAAAATGGTATAGGTAAAAATGTTGATACAATTTTGCATGCTAATAAAAATAATATCAGGGTCATGTTCATTCAAGTGAAAATACTACTAATGGTGTAAAACAATGTTTTATGCGAGAGAGCTTCTCAGTTGAGTGAAACTGAATCTTGGTAATGGAAAATTTGATTTCCTCCGATAAATATTAGGGTAAGGATATGCATTATCAAGGTAGCGAAAGTCAGTTATTGGACCCCCCTTGAAAAAAAAAAAAAAAAACCTTTTTTTTAGTTCCAAAGCCAAATTACTGCGATGCTGGTTGAAAATGCAGATTCTTGCAATGGGTCAGTTCTTCCCAAAGTTTTAAATGTAAATGAATGTAAAAATTTTGCAATTAATTGTCTCCTTCGTATATATGACACTAATTCAAAGCTATTATTTCTGTTAGATACAGGGAGTTCATTTTCTATTTTAAAGGCTTCTGCAGAACAAAGGAAAGATCCTATTGGCTTTCTCTACACTGCTTAATGGAGTCAGATTTAACATTTATGATTGTATAACAAAAAATTAAATTTCCTGCTGAAGCGGGACTATGAACAAAAAAAATTTATTGCTGATGTAATTGATAATATTTAGGGATAGATCTTTTTTACTAATATAAAATTTACGCTAGATTTAGCTCAAATATTATAATTGATGCCACAACTGGTCTTTCTTGTGAAGTCATTCAAGGGAATGATTCTGAAGCACTGCCCATAACAAATGATTTTAATTATATAAATTTAACTTTCTCCTAAACTCCCTTCCGTGCCTTCCCTTTATACTTCTCTACTAGGTGAATATAAAATGTTGTTTGATGATTTATATAAAATTTTAGAAAACAATGTTAATGTGAACAATAATACTTATAATAATAGTATCCCTGGGGGTAGCTATCAAGCCAATGCCTCCTACAAGTGTAATAAAAATAGAAATGAAATAAGTATGAATAAAAGTGATATTAATAATGAAAGTGATTTGAATAATATGAGTGAGATAGGTATTAGCAAATTTCCCCTTTCCCCCACTGAAGAAAATTCCTTAAATGAATTAATTCCATACAAATTTAAAGTTATGGATTCCCCAATAAACATTAAAAGTCGCAGAATCTCTACTAGTTTATATGATAAGGCCAAAGAAGAGATAGGAAGGTTAGTAAATGCTGGGGTACTTTCTCCCTCACACTCACCTTGGGGATTTAAGATTTCGGTACTTTCTAAACCTAGTGGTGGAGTCCAAATAGTAGCTGATTTGAGATTATTGAACAAACGAGCTGTTCGAGACAATTTCAGTCTCCCAACTTAAATGACTTTACGAACTTACTTCATGGGTGTAAAGTATTTTCTGTTTGACTTAAAAAAGACATTTCATAACCTTAAAGTCCACCCTGATTGTCGAAAGTTCTTAACTATAAATACTCCTTTTGGCAGTTTCTCATATAATAGTATTGTAGAAGGCTTCCATTCCAGTCCCACTAGTTTTACAAAATACATATCTTTAATTCTTTTTAAAATCCCTAACATTTTTATATATATTGATGATATCCTCATCACCACTCCTACTCATGATGAACACATGAAGATTTTAGAAATGGTACTAGACCGGTTAAAATCTTTTAATTTGAGACTTAGTGCTGATAAGTGCCAAATTGGATAGTCTCAGGTTACATATTTAGGTTTTGATGTGCCTGAAGGCTCCATGCTCCCTAATGAGGATAAAACCACTGCTATTATGAATATCCCAAAACCCAAGACTATCAAAGATTTACGTTCTTTCATAGGCAGTCTAAACTATTTTCGCTCTTCTCTTCCTGGTATTTCTGAAAGTATTTCTCCTCTTCTTTCTTTTCTCGAAGGTGCACCATACTCTCAACGCAGAGTAAAATGGAATCCTGAGGCAGAAGAAGCCTTTAATATGGCCAAATTGGCCCTCAAAAATGCTATACCTTTGGGTTTTCCTTCTAATAATGCTCAAATATATGTTTTCACTGATGCTAGTCAGACAACCTTGGCAGGTGTAGTAGTTTCTACAGAAAATGAAAAAAAGTTCCTCTGGGATTTTACAGTTATTGATTGAATCCTACTGAAATTGGTTACAGTAAATATAGCAAGGAACTCCCTGCCTTGGTTAATAAAACAATTAAGAAATTTACCCACATAGTAAAAGCAAGGAAGGTAGATGTGTTTTGTGACAATCTTTCAGTCACACAGTCACTTAAAAAAGAGACTGATGCTAATCACTTGCTAGCAAGGAGCAGCGATACCTAAACTTTCTTGTCTGAGTATATTTGACTGTACATCATATTAAATCCGAAGAAAATATTCTTGCAGATTTTTCTGAGTAGAAATCCAGCTCAGAGAACCACTGAATGGCCATCAAATTTGCCCACTCCTTCCACTTCTGCGGAAAAAGTAGAAATAGATTCAGCAACAAGCTCTTCTCTTCAAATTGGAGATCAGATACCTGAAGCAGAAGTCATTCCAGAGTATCCTGTGATGAAGTTTTGGTGTCACCAGATTTCTACCCCAGCAGAATTCTTCAACAGAGGATGACGGTTATGCTCTTGCATCAATTTTCAATATTTCCGCCATTTCTTAGGACTCCCTCTTTCTCCAGAATTTACTGCCAAGAACCCCAAAATATATGTGCCAAATATATATGTTCAAAAATTTGTATTAGTTAAAAAAACAGCAGTATGGCAGGCAGAAACAAACTAGAACCATATATCATGGCCCCATCCCATAGTAAAATTGTCTGGGAATAATGTGTACATAAATAAGAATAATCAAATACAATGGAAAATTTAATAAATGTAAAGCCATATTTATGTTAAATAATGGGATGCTACGCGTTAGATGATTTTTATAAAAAATTTCTATTTGGTGCTAAAGTTATATATCCTAATGCCAGTATACTCTTGTGATAAGTGATATAAAGGTGAAACTTTCATGTAACATTCTGATTACTTTTTAGGTATAGTCATTTTGTTAGATTTAAGTTTCCTCTACTACTTGAATTTTCACTTAATCTTCTCTATTCATCTAAAATTAAGTACTTTAGAAGTGGCTGGGTGTTCAGGTGTGAATCTCCAAGTAAACTTGAAAATTCACTACACCCCCTCCAAAAGTAACCACGTGCAACAAATTGGATTCATTAATAATATTTATAAATAATTGTATAATTTGATGTGAATACTCGTAATAATTACGAATATATGGCGAGAAACGCCATATTTGTAAAGTTGTTAACGGTTGGCAAATTGCCCCTCAAAAAATTACCCATGTCATTTTATTCTGGTGTTATTATTCTATGCGGGAATTTATGTTGAGATAGAAACAAATAATTGTTTGCGCATGACGCTTATTATAAACGCTCTGTAAATAATTTAAATCACTAAATAAAATCTAAAAACGAAAATAAAATTAAATTAATCAAAGTGAAATAAAAATAAAGAAAATAATACAAAATAACGTTTAAGTGAAAGAAAATATATATTTTTTTTGGGTAAGGCATAGACAATAGAATAAGTCCTTATATATATATATTATAAATACTATATATATATATATATATATATATATATATATATATATATATATATATATATATATATATATATATATATATATATATATATATATATATATATTGTAATAAAAAACTCTACCACCTTCTCCTTTTTTTTTTATTACAGAACCTCTAATTTTTATGATTCTTTAACTGATGATCAACGGCAATAGTAAATCAATCATTCTTAGATGTTCAGATAACGTAAGCAATAGATTGTGTGTATAATTGTAAGATTTAATAAATGTTGATAGTCGTAAAACTTAATAGAATTTATATTTTTTTTATAGTTCTTTTCTATTGAGCCCGAGTTGCTTCTCCATATACCTTTCTATATAACTGTATGAAAATCCTCTATATGGCCTCTGGAATTAATCTAGAGGTATGTTAAAATATATTAATATTATTAATGATAAATAAATGACAAATTAAAACTGTAAAACTTATAGCTTTATGCGTACATACTTAGTATTTAGTAATCTAATTTTTTTAGGTCAGCCGGTTTAGGACCGTTTTCATCTAGCTTGGAAATACTTCGTAGATCAAGGTTAGGACTGTCTAACAAGACAAGTTTAGGATTATGTGAATTCCTTTCAACAATAATAGGACTGTATTGCACCAGACTATGGTTATAAAAACACTTATTAATTAAAAACAAGAAACTACTCAAAGCAAGCACAGTGTGATTTTTATACTCTCGTGACGATGCGAATAAAACAATAAATGGTGCATCTATTTTAATACTCATTTACTATAAAATGTAGTGTTCTTAAAGTGTGAGTACTAAAGAAACATGGTACTAAATCTCAAATTTTTACAAGACTAGAGAATTTATTATTAATAGTGCTTGAAAACTTTTCTCTATTACTTATAACTATAATATGGGAAAAGTACAGTACTGAAATAAATCACAAGAAACTTTTATTATTTATTAAATTGTTGTTCTCGTGTAAAACACATGAAATTGTTTAGTGTCATTTTTTGTTACTTATTATAGTTTTTGTTTTAATTATAATTATCATAAAGGGGAATTTGATGGGGAAAGTTTTGGAATAAGTGTCAGTGCACCGGGGTGAAAAGTTGTTTGGGAATAGTTTATCTACCTCTATTCATATAAGTGTGAAAGAATATTTAAATTTATATAGGGATATATTAACTATTAAATTTTATAAAAAGCAAGTTTCCTACTTTCAAATACCTATTGTAAAATATATTATCTGTTAATTATTAATCAAAGAAAAGAGTTCTATTTAAGGTAAAACATTTAAACTTTTAAGATCAATAGTGTATATATTTTCATTGCTTATTGCTTTCATTAATCCCTTTTATATCCTTTTTAATTGCATGTACCTTTGGCTGAGGCATGGCATGATAATAAGAAGATTCTATTAGTCCATCCCCCTTTATTTGTGTGAGTGAAAGTTGGCTTGTCCGTTAGGTGAAACGGAATACGGTCTTTATGGGCCCAGACCATGACTTGCTCTGCACTCTTTCTGTTCAACGTAAGTTAATATCTTCTATTACACATTTCTAAGTATTATTTATCTATCTATTTATTATTTGCTCTGCTGCTGGTACTGGTGTTCTGAAGTCTTGATATGAATTGCCCCCAGACTTTAGAACATTATATTGGTAGCGGAGCATAGTTTCTCTGAAGCTACCTTTTGCTCACACCGCTACTCTTATCCAGTTATTTTCTATTGAATTACTTTTCTTCATTCTTCTTCAATTTTTCTTATTCTAATATTCTAACATTATGGCAGAGACGACCAAATATTATATTTAATAACACAACCCCTTCTATGACCTCGGTGTCACCACCTATATATTCAACATGCCATAATGTGAAGGTGCCCACAACATTATATCAACAACCTTCATTATATTTGACTTCATCTGGAATGAATCTTCCAATATATTCAAACTCTTTTGCCATTTACAATTCTCAGCCGCCTCAAGTTCTGTTAAGGCCACCAGCCCACCACCTGGGTTTGAACCACCGCAAGTCAGTCAATCTCCACCGAATGACCAATGTTTTACAGATAGGTACAAACATGCACAAGTTCCATCCCCATCCTATACTAATAATACTAATATAATGATGCAAATACTCCAACAAAATCAGCAGATATTACAAGTACTTGCACAGCTAATGAATGCTCTTCTCCTGCTGACAGCTCAACAGGAGATTCTCCCATTTACTAACCCTAACCCTACTAATACTTTTACTAAAAATGAAAATCTTAAAGTGCCTACTACACCACAAAGACCTCCACATTCACCATGGTCTAGAGATGACGGTGAGAAACACCTTAAATGCACTTATTGTAAAAAAATTGGCCATGACATCCGCACCTGTAAATCCCGTCCTTATTGTCGCTTTTGTGGAAAACGGGGACATCTGCAAAATGAATGTTATGTACAGCAAAATAAATGTCTTCACTGCAAAGAAAAAGGGCACATCATTAATAACTGTCAACAAAGAAAACACAAAGCTCAATCCTATGACAATGACGAATGTCCTATTTGTAAAGGAAAACATCTTGGACTTGAATGTCCACAATGGATATCTAAAAGTACATCCCAATCAACTAAAACTACAAATGAAAAAGATTCCTTATTATATGATTCATCTTTCGAATCTTCTCAATTACAATCATCCAATGAAGAAGAGAAAACATTACCTAAAAATGATAATGTGGTGCTAAATGAATTGGTTAATACACAGGAGAGTTCTAACTTAGCTTTCAATAAATCAGACACCTCTCAAACTAACAAAACTAATATTGATCCATCTCCAACGTCTAATAATACTAATAATACTAACCTAGAAATTGTAAGCAGTAAAATTTCCCCTATTATTCGTAATCTTGCAAAGATTCACCGTTCTCCTCCAACTTCTGTGATCCAACGTGATCCTCTCACCTCTATGATCCAACGTGATCCTCCAGACTCTATGAAAATCCATCTGGATTCTCCAAATTCTATAAATGGTATTCAACCAATTTGTTCAGATTCTCCTATTTCAAATTCTTCTAATTATGTATTGAAGCCTTCTGCTTCCTCCAATGAGAATCTGTTAACGAATTCTCTTGGCGTTTCTGGTAATTCTATACAATTTTCTAAACCTAATAGTGATATTCCTCCTCAAACGTATAATAATACTAATAACACTAATCAAAACATTATGAACAGTAATTTTTCACCTAGTATTTCTAATAATTTAAAGATTCAAAGTGCTCTTCCAAATTCTATAAAGATCCAACCAGATTCTCTAAAACCTGTGAATGAAATTCAATCAGATTGTCCAGATCTTTCTGGGTTGTCTTATAAACCTCTTATTTCCACCACTTCGAATCAATTAGTAACGAATTCTCTTAATATGCCCTATAACTCGCTACATACGATACAATCCAACCAACTTAACAAAACTTATAAATATGATATCTCTTTCAAGTTACCCAAATTCTAAATACAGTCCACTTTTTCCACTTCAAAATGATGATAGAGCGATTCCAGAAGAAATACAGGAAAAGTTAAATAGCCTGGTGTCTGGATCGTCAGATTTTGAAATGACGATGTTGCATAGATTTCACATTGATGATAACACTTATGTGCATGGATTCCCAGAAGGATTTAAGTATACCAAGCTAATCTCTAAATATGATTCTTTATTCCAGTGTTTGTCCATTTGTTTATACTATCATGAGTTTGCTCATCGTTTTCTATGAGAAACTATGGTATCTGAACTAATTGATAATAGAGAAAAATATAATTTGCCAACTGCAGGCGGACTTGGAGTCCTCATTTTGAAAATATTGACTCGGATCAGAGACTTAGGTGCACCTCCAATATCACTTCTGTTACAAGTATTTGTTACCCTTTATCCGGAAATGGAAATCTTGCTTTACAATGGCAAGAGTAATATGTCTTATTATGGGACTTCAGAGAGTGTTAGTTTGCACTATTTATCTTGTTTGAATGACTATCACTATACTCATCTAGAGCCACTTAGTGGTACATTGCCAAAAGAAGTAAGAGAATTTTTGGAGAGAGAGAGAAGAGAAGTGGAACTTAAACATCCCAACGTGTCGAAAGATAATTGATCTCTCTAATTGGTGTAAATTGGGGTAATGGTTCATGTGAAGCTCACATGAGCAATTGTACGGTTTTACCAATTTTACTAACAATGGTGATGGTTGAAATTTATAATTAAAATATTTATAATTAGTAGATGTGTATGTGACAGCTTGCATACGCAGTTATATATTTTTTTAGTCTATTAACACTGGTGATGGTTAACTCTTAATATTATTCAATTCGTAATAAAATCCCCCCCCCCTGGGCCACCTATTTTTCCGTCATGTTATGACGGGTGGGGGGATAATGTAATAAAAAAACTCTACCACCTTCTCCTTTTTTTTATTACAGAACCTCTAATTTTTATGATTCTTTAACTGATGATCAACGGCAATAGTAAATCAATCATTCTTAGATGTTCAGATAACGTAAGCAATAGATTGCGTGTATAATTGTAAGATTAAATAAATGCTAATGGTTGTAAAACTTAATAGAATTCACATTTTTTATAGTTCTCTTCTATTGAGCCCGAGTTGCTCCTCCATATTCTACATAACTGTATGAAACTTCTCT
>JABUQX010040985.1:0-32500 GCA_015478945.1 Trachelipus rathkii | reverse complement strand
GGACAAGAGCACTCAAGTGACGGATTCGGATGATGATCCGGACGAGATCATGCCGAGCGACGTGGCTACACAGATGGAGAAGCCATGGAGGGACTTGGAGTTGACTGCTCCGCTTCGTGAAATTGAACAAAGGGAAGTGGGAATTCAGGTAATTTTGGGGGATGAGAGTTTCAGGGTGGCACGTTTGTTGGTTGAGAATACGCGGGAAGAGAGATTGTCACATATTGAGCGGTCACTGGCCCAGATGGCCGAGTCGTTATTTGAACAGGGTGAAGTGGTGAAGAGCTTGAAAGCGGGATGTTGTGGGGGAAATGTGACCCAAGTTGTGAAACCTGGGAGTATGTATAAGGGTGATTATCAGAATGGGGGACAGTCGTTGGAGGAGCCGATAAAAGCCGGGACGGCAACGGGAATTATGCAGAGGGGTCAAGGGGATGGTCGGAGACGTAGTAGTGCTAGTGAATGGAAGAGTGCGAGCGGAGGTGGCGGTCAGAGCGGGCGTGAGAGGGTCAGAATGGGTTCATGGGGTTCATTTGGGAGTAGTCAGAGGACGAATAGGGGTTCTTTTTCTTCCAGAAGAATGACGTGTTTTTACTGTGGTACAATGGGGCACGTGAGAGCAGAGTGTAGATGGTGGTTAGGAGCATGTCTGTTGTGTGGCTCTTTTGGTCATTGGGTTAATCGTTGCCCGGAACGGCGCGAATTGAACCGTGCATTGTCGCGGAGTGATGAGGGGGAACGTTCTTGAATGGAGTCACCTTCATCAAGTGGAATTGGAGTGGCTTTGGAAACAAATCAGCGGGCTTCACAAGTGAGGAAACCGCCGAGGGAGGTGGTTACTGAAGGGAACGTCTGTAGTGTTGTTCCGACAAAGAAAGGTTTTGTCTCTTTGAGATATTTTAAAAAAGTAAAAGAGGGAAGGTTTAGGGAAAGTGTGGAAGAGTGTGTGACTGAGCCAAGAGTTCCTGAAATGTCTGGGTTTTCTGAGGGTGATCTGCGGGTTCCAGATAATGTTGAACGAAGGGTTGGGGTGTCTGATTGGGTCAGGTGTTACGGTGGTGTTCAAAATCAGACTGAGTGTGAAGCTCCCGAAGGGGCTGTGAAAGAATTAACGTTAAGGGAACCGGAGTTGAATGCGTGGTTGGACGATCGGGAGAAGGAGGGTACAAAACCGGAATGGTCAGAGGGGGAGGGTTCATTTAAGTTGAGTGAGAACCACCCTTGGCTTGCGGGTGGGATAACATGTAACTTTGGAATTCAGAGTAAGTGTACGAGCGTGAATGAGGAAGAAATTCAGCGGTATTTTCCCCGGGATCGGGAACGGTTAAACTTTCCGTAGTTTTACAAAATGACGTCTGTGTTGTTTCACAGGGCGGTTTTCGGGTTCCGAATGATGTATTAGATAGTTCTAGCGAAGAGGTTCAGGGTTGTCACGTTTCGGAAAGTATGAATGATGTCAGTGGTGAGTCTAGCGAGGCTCATTCTTGTGTGAATGTTGGTCATGCTGAGGAGGTGATGGCAGTTCAGGGTGTATCGTGGCATAAGGGAATGGATGATGATGATTGGGACCCATCTTGGGTGTTGCCAGAGTCGGTAGTTCCGGGAATCGTGCAACGTTTCGAGTCTGAATATGGAAGGGTGGAATCGGAAGAGCCGGAAGTGTCGGAACCAGGGATTGAAGTCATGATGATTAAAGTCATGGCATGGAGCCTAAGATCGGAATCGGGAGCACCGAGGTCATGGTATTGGAGTCAGGAGAGCCAGAGACGTTGGAGTCAAAAATCGGAGTCGGGAGGACCGAAGTTGTGGTATCGGAATCGGGAGAGTCGGGATTATCGGAGTTAACTGTTGGAGTCGTGACATCGGAGTTGGAGCCTTTGGAGTCTGGAGTCGAGTCGAATGATGGAACCTTCGGGCGGTGGTTTCCGGGTGGTGGATCATGATGTGAGTCATTGTCCTGTTTCCTGATCATTGGTCTCATTTATTTCTCAATTGATTGTGGTTATAACATCTCTCTATGGTATTGGTTATTTATACATTTGTATATTCTTGTTTTATTAGGCTGATGAGTCTTTTTGCGTGATCATCTTAGTATGGTTTGCTGATGCTGATATTGTTTTTTCATGAAGTACTGTTTTATTGCCTTGCGTCTCTGATGGTTGTTTTTTTTCCTGCTTCTTTTCCCGTGTGTTGCTGTATAGCTTTGCTTTTCCGCGTGTTGGGCGTCGCTGACCTTAAGTCAATGATATAGTTTGCTGATGCTTATACTGTTTTTTCATGAAGTGCTGTTTTTTTAACTGCTTTGTGTTCCCGATCGGTATATATTTTTTTGTTTTTATTTTTTTCTTGTCCTCCCGTGAGTGTTGCTTATGGCTTTGCTTTCTCTGTGTTGATCGTTGTTGGCCTCAAGTCATTGGTTCCCGTTTTTTTTTTTTTTTTTTGATTTTCCCTTGTTATCGTTTTTGATTGGTCAAGTTACTAAGGTTTCATGTTTTTTTTTAATAAAGTCCAGTGTTAACCTTGTAGTGTCTTTTCAGAGATGTCCTCCGTCATTGGTGAAGCGAAGACTGCAGCCGGAATGGAAGAAGCAGTGAGCCCATCCTGTTTCTTTTTTTTTGAGACCCACCTGGAGGTGGTGCAAATCCCGGCAGAGGGGCGGACCGAACTTTTTCAAAGGGTTTCCTCGCCGCGGTATTAACAAAGTACAACTAATGATTGAGTTCGTGGCAGTCTTCCTTGGCCGCCATTTATACCACCACCCATTGGCGGAACCGCCTGCTGTCCTACAACGATGGAGTACTGTTTGGAAGAGACCATGAAGTTTGGAATCGCCGCGTGCCCAGATGTCATATTGAAAGCCTATCTTATTGTTGTATCATAAAATTGAATTGTATATTTGTATTGTAAAAATTATGTATATTTTTGTTTTTGAAAAAAAACAAAAAAAACTACCAAAATAGTGGTGCTAGAAGAAAAAAAAAAAGAAGGCACATTTATGTATGGTGTATAATAAAAAAAAAAAAAAAAAAAAAAAATGCCCTTGATTGTTTTCTTGTGTTTATTATTTATTGTAAAGATATTTATGTTAACTGCGGTGTTGCCGGTCCCCAAAGAAACGATGAATGGGCGGGGAGGGCATTGAGTGAGTGGGCATTGAGTGGGGGGAAGTAATGTAGTGCTTAAGTGTTAGGTTAGTGTATAGTTTTAGTAAAGATAGTAGGGACTATCTTGGGGGGAAGTAATGTAGTGAATTTTAGGGTTTTTATTATTATTATTATTATTATTGCTTATGGTCATCTTTATTACTTTTTCATCATTTTAGTGTTAGGTTAATTATCAAATGTTTCATGCCTCTGTTTATCCCTTAAATTTAAAGAGTAGGATAAATTATTTAGCAACACTTGAAGTGAGGGCATGAACGGGTGGGCCTCAATTAAACAAAACAAGAGTGCTGAGGGAGTAAAATAAAGTAGAAGCCGCAGAGAAGAACCGTGAGAGGTCAAGTTTCCGCTCCTCTGGGTTAGTGTGAAACTAGTGGACGCGTTTTATTAAGAGTTAGGTTAGATAATGCGGCTAATGAGTGTACTTGTTTGTTTGCAGGTGGAGCATATTCCGGGATTTTCTCAAAGCTTTTTCGGGATCCATGAACAACTGATACGGGATCTTTCAATTAATACAGGATTCTGCAAAACTATTATTGAAGGAAGCTCGCGAACCAAAAACGGTTCCAAATATCAGAAGAACGAGTGCGTGCATTAGCGCCTAGCTTCCGCGGAGACTGCCCGCGGAATTGATAACATTGACAATTGTCCCATAATTGGCAACGAGAATACAGCAGAGTTATTGTGAATTCTGCCATAAAAAAAGAGTATACCGGCAATATCGCAGTGGGTCGTGCACCATAGGGGACACTTTGGGTGGGCATTTCAGGGGTATCACACTCCCATCTTCCTTGTTATATTATTTGTTATTGCTCTTTTAGCGTATGATTCTCCGCAAATTGGCGGTTCTTAGTGTGAAGTTAACGTCTGTTATTCAGTTGAAATTATAGTCTTAATTTGTGTTCGTTTCTTATTTTCCCCAGTAGTGTCGAGGTCTGGTTATAAAGAGAGTGTGATCATTGGTAAAGGGAACATCTATTTTAGCGACTTTACCGTTGTTGGTTAAACTTCCCGGTGCCCACCGCCGTGGGAACCATTAATAAGAGTTGCCCTTGCCAGGGAGACAGGCACGGCCGGCCGAGTGGTTTTACTGAGTCAGTGACCCCGGTCCGGGCGTTTAGATCCACGAGGACATCCCCGAGAGGTTGCCCTTGCCCAGGGGAACAGGCGCGGTCGAGCGAAGTCGGGCCAGAGACGGACCCACGCCGGGTTCATCGGAGTCGGGAACGGACGGGAAGGGAAATCCACGTAGGGCTTCACTCCCTTAAGGGAAGGTCGGGAACGGGCAAAACCCACGTCCGTTTTAGAGGAGTCGGGCGGTAGGAAAAATCCACCGAGGTGCTTCACTCACGTAGGGAACAAAGTCGGGAGAACGGGAGAGGGCGGGAACGGGTCAATCTGTCAAGGGTTGGTGTCAAAAGGGAGCATAGTCACCGCGGGCCAACGAACATAATCCGATACTATATTAGATCGAACCCAGTGATAGCTGTAACGGGTGGCGGAAGTAACACGTTGGAGCTTCACCAACGAATTAACGGGAGGATTAGAAACCCTCCGCCTCGCTATCCGCGGCAGTTGCGAAGGTTGCTGTGTCGGATTCGCCACAATATAAGGAATGTACGCCGGAACCTCAATTTTTTAAAAGTTCTGGTTCTGGCCGGATATTTACCGGAACTTTCCACTTTTTCAAATGTCTTTCTTTAAAAAAAAAACGAAAATTGAGATTTGATCAAATTTTGATCAAAATCGACTAAATAAGTTTGCTTTCACTAATTATAGTAATTAATAGACTAATAGTACACAATTTCTTAAAGTTAACACAGAAAGGTTTATCACAATTCACAAATATGTATTTCTTTTCCTAAAGTTAAAATACAAATTTTTATCAGTTTTTTTCAGCATGAAGGTATATATATATATATATATATATATATATATATAGTATGCATAAAAAAAAATATATAAATATATATATATATGTATATATATTTATATATATATATATATATATATATATATATATATATATATATATATATATATATATATATATATATATATATATATATATATATATATATATATATATATATATATATATATATATATATATATATATATATATATATATATATATATATATATATATATATATATATATATATATATATATATATATATATATATATATATATATATATATATATATATATATATATATATATTTATATATATTTATATTTAATAATATATAAGAGAGAGAGAGAGAGAGAGAGAGAGAGAGAGAGAGAGAGAGAGAGAGAGAGAGAGTAGAGAGAGAGAGAGAGAGAGAGAGAGAGAGAGAGAGAGAGAGAGAGAGAGAGAGAGAGAGAGAGAGAGAGAGAGAGAGAGAGAGAGAGAGATGTGAAAGAGAGAGAGAGAGAGAGAGAGAGAGAGAGAGAGAGAGAGAGAGAGAGAGAGAGAGAGAGAGAGAGAGAGAGAGAGAGAGAGAGAGAGAGAGAGACGCGGGTTTTTATACTTGCTCCGAAATGTTATTAAAGCAGTTTTTTCGTTTTTGCATTTGTGCTTACGAAACGCAAGAAATGCACCAGTTTGCGTTCGTTTTTGTTAAACAGCGCAAAATCGTGAAAAATGCCCACCAAACGTAAGGAATTTCCTTAATTCTGTAAGGTTGCTATTTCTCGTGCTTGCCGAATTTAGCAAGTTCTTACGAGAAAATATAAACAAACAAGATGGCGGCGATGTAAGCTCGTTTGAATTGATGAATAAAAATTCAATAAAATTAGCTTTAAATCTAATTTCTTCCAAATGGATAAACTCCATCACAATAGTTGATCAGTTATTTGTAATATGAACCATTTGTTATTTTTTTCATTTCTATTTATTCCAAAATCACAAGAGCTGATTCCAATTGTTTGTAAATAAAAGTGACTTTTAGGAAAAATCGCGTTCGTCTATGCACGATATTCGTGCTAAAACTGGGTAAGCATTTCTTATCAAGCGTAAGCTCAAATGACAAAAACGACAACGGTCTAACTTGATCAACAATATCGTATTGCAAACTCGAGCAAAAATCTACCTTTTTTTTTGCTCGAGCGATATCATTTTCTGATTTTTAAACTTTGAAGACGCGTAGAACTTTATATAGTACCGTATATTCCTATTTTACTTAATAAATTTACTGATCTGCTTATCCAAAATTTGGCTTACAGAACTAAGTTACGAGCTCACAATATGTATATGACAACATGCAAGATACTTCTAGAGAGACTCCACTTGTTAATCTGACAAGTTTTCAGTGGAATTTGTAAGGTGTAGCTGAAATCGAAAAGTTCCGTCCACTGGAACCTAGCCGGAACTCTTCGCGTTCCGGAAAGTCCGCTTTTACGATAAAAATTTTTGATTCTGGTCCTTCCAAATTATTCAGATATATAAAGATTGTGAGTTATATATATAAGTTATATATATATATATATATATATATATATATATATATATATATATATATATATATATATATATATATATATATATATATATATATATATATATATATATATATATATATATATATATATTATATATATATATTTATATATATATATATATATATATATATATATATATATATATATATATATATATATATATTATTATATATATATATATATATATATATATATATATATATATATATATATATATATATATATATATATATATATATTAGTATATATATATATATATATATATATATATATATATATATATATATATATATATATATATATATATATATATATATATATATATATATATATATATATATATATATATATATATATATATATATATATATATATTAGTGATGCAGGTAACATCCGCATCCGCATCCGCATCCGCGGAGCATCCGCATCCGCGCTTTGCCCTGCGGATGTTGCGCGGATGTTTATTGTCGAGATTTGATAAAGAATTTTATAATAAAAATACTTAAGATGAATCTGAAAAAGAATATGAATATGAAAATGAGTTGAAGGCATTCAAAAACGGCTTGATATTCATATCTTAAATGTTATCAAAGACATTCCAACTCGCTGGAATAGTACACTTCATATGATGGAAAGAAGTATTGCTCAAAGAACTTCTTGCTTCGTACGCCAGTTCGTATTCCAAAGTTAACAATCTTATTAATTTGTAAAATGACATTATATCACACTGCATTAAGCTATTGAAACCATTTGACGAAACTACCAAAAAAATCAGCGCCTGTACAGCTTCTGTCTCTTATGTAATACCATTAATCTCAATGCTAAGGAAGCATTTTGAACCATCTTCAAATGAAAATGATGACGTTTTAAAAAGAAATGAAAGATGTAATTAAACTAGAGGTAGAAAAACGCTTTGGTTCTGTGGAAATTAATGACCTTCATACTATTGCAACTTACTTAGATTCCCGTTATAAAAGAAGTTTTTTTTTGTAACGAAATTAGAACAAGTTAAATCGTTACTTTGTGTTGCAGTTGAAAAACTTCAATCCGAACACTATTAATTCGCCACCCATTAAAAGGAAAAAAAACAAAATCTACAGAAACAACACCTTCTTCAAGTAAATCAATAACATATTCACTGGAAGAATTTCTAAAGTCCAGTAATGATGAAGAAACACAAGCATTACCAAAAGATGTAGTGCAAATGATTGAAAACTATTACCAAGAAAAACGATTAGATTCAAATGATGATCCAATCAGTTGGTGGAAATTTAATCAAAATGTTTACCCACGCTTGAGTAAACTTGCAAGTAAAACTTCAATCCAAAGAGTCTATTAATTAGCCATCCATTAAAAGGAAAAAAATGAAATATACAGAACATATAATATACAAGTAAATCAATAACAGATTCACTGGAAGAATTTCTACAGTCCAGTAGTGATGAAGAAGCACACGCATTATCAAAAGATGCAGTGCAAATGATTGAAAACTATCACCAAGAAAAACGACTAGATACAAATCAAATGACGATCCTATCAGTTGGTGGAGTGTTAATTAAGCAAAATGCAAAATGTTTACCCACGCTTAAGGCGGCTAAACCCATGCGGAGTTTGTCGAACCCTTTGCCAAACATCCAATATGTGTATGGGTCATTTTGGCAAGCTTTGCTCATTTGCTTGGTTTGCCAAATACACAAATCTTTTCCACAAGTGATGGAAAAGATTTGTGCATTTGGCAAACCAAGTAAATGAGCAAAGCTCTGCCAAAAATGGCCCATACACACATGGGGTGTTTGGCAAAGGGTTCTACAAACTCCGCATGTATGGAGCCGCCTTTAAGTAAACTTGCAAGGAAATACCTGGCCTGTCCTCCAACTAGTGTTCCAAGTGATAGAGTATTTAGCAATGCTGGGCTAATATATGATGAAAAGAGAAACAGACTCTCAGCAGAAAAGGCAGAGAAATTGATGTCTCTCAAGCACAACCTTCCCATATTTGAATTTCAATACAAGTGCAAAAAATATATAATCCATGTAAAATCTCTTTCATTAAGGTCGGAGTTTAGGGAGAGAGTTTAATTGGGTCCATTTGAGTTGGGTCCCCGTCCCGCACCCTGGTAACAATTATATTAATAGATTGTGGCTAAAACTCGATATATATATATATATATATATATATATATATATATATATATAAGGTTATATATATATAAACATCCACATCCGCATCTGCATCCGCATCCGCATCCGCATCCCCGCATCCGCATCCGCATCCGCGGATGTTAAAATAAACATCCGCATCCACATCCGCGATGCGAAAAAAATGACATCTGCAGCATCACTAACAGTATATATATATATATATATAGTTATATATATATATATTATTATATATATATATATATATATATATATATATATATATATATATATATATATATATATATATTATATATATATATATATATATATTTATATATATATATATATATATATATATTATTATATATATATATATATATATATATATATATATATATATATATATATATATATATATATATATATATATATATATATATATCGTATATATATATATATATATATATATATATATATATATATCCCATTCCTATCATTCCCGCTGGTAGATCTCAAAGGGATCTGTCGTGTCGCCTCTACAGAATACTCACCAGGCATTTCTGTCGTTGTATATTCTTCTCTCTTCAACCTCTTCAACCATCGTTCCTCTTGCTCCCATGGCCTCGCCTACGTCATCCATCCATCTTCTTCTCGGTCTGCCCACCGGTCTTCTTTCTGCAGGTGTCCAATCCATCATTCTTCTCGGACCTTCCTCCACACCCATCCTCTTAACATGTCCGTACCATCTCAGCTGATTTCGTTGGACCATCTCATTTATTGATTTGATCTTCAACTCTTTCTGACCCTTGATATGTACTTTTTATTACTCTTATAAGTTTCTGCAGTATCCCATATTCCGGTCTTCCATATATATATATATATATTATATATATATATATATATATATATATATATATATATATATATATATATATATATATATATATATATATATATATATATATATATATATATATATATATATAGCGGAGAGGAGACACGCTGGGATCAACTAGCGTACCCGACTAGAAGGTGCCTCTCTCCACTCTTTCTCGTAGAGACGATGATCGAAGAATATTGAATAATTCGAAGGTCAAAAGATATAATAAGAGGTAGATAGTATTAAGGTGATTTTCGATAGATGTGGTTTGAATGTCTAGTAAGCACAGGCAACCAACTGACACCATCAGAGGTGTTACGGAGCAGGTTAGGCTTTTTCAGTAACGGAGGGAGATTGTCTCCGGACTCCGTTGGCCTGCTTACTTGGGTGACTATTCAAGGAGGATTGTGAGTTATTTAATGTGAATAAGCAATTATGATACAATTTACAGGTCCTACCCAGAAGGAAGGGTTTACTTAACTAGATTGTTTCCGGATCTATCTATCAATGGTGTCTATGCAGATATTTTTCAGTGGAGACTAATCCAATATTTTTACGTAGTAAAGAATAATAATATAATGATAGGTCAATAGAGAATGAAAATATAAGGATATTGACACACTAGAAAAAGTTTATGTTTACTTAATTAGCTCAAAATATATATATGTGGGAGGTTTGTGAATAGATAAAGATAACACAATCCACTCCCAACAATATGATAATAAAGGTTATATTAATTTCAGTATATGATATATTTTAATTAGATAAATACATTGGAATGATACTTAGAATCCAATGTATTATGATTATGTACATAAGTTCAACGACTACGGATCAGATTCAAGAGTGGAAACCAAACGATTCCAAATATTATTCGTGCAATGAAGTAAGGGGAGGAAATAGAAGTTCTGACTCAATTATGACAAATATACTATACTTAACTGAGGATTTTGGAGATAAACAAAAAGAGCTGAATTCAAAACAGAATGAAACCAGGCACTTAAACCAGAGACTGAAACCCTGAATTTAAACCATAAAATGAAACCCTGTCAAAATAAATAATAAAGGGGATTACTACACTTGATCACACTTTATCTTCATTTATAACAGTATATTTTACATATAATTTTATATGTACTTTATTACGTTATTGAACTCACCCTTTCAATTTCCAAGAGGGGCTTGTTCAATTAATTCAATAGTTGCTGGTTCTTTCTGATATTAAACTGCAACAATAACATTTGTGTTACTACTGCTTTTCCAGCACATAACATTAATAAATTTTACAATAATGAATGAAATGGAATCTTTTATTTATCCGTACACACTAACCTGGAAAATCTGGATATCTAACTTCCAGGTCTTCAAAGTCTTCGAGTATGTATGGAATTGTTTGTTAACAATGTTTTGGTACAATATCATGTACTCGTTAGAACTTTAACAAAGTGTTTAGGTTATAATATTATCAATAACATCAAATCATATATCCAAACTAAAAAGAGAGAACATAATTATAACCTCTATAATTCTCTAAGTTTTGGTAATAACTAAAGCAATAATATATATTATAATACAATCATCGTCCAGGCTGGATCGTAGTGTCCAGACTGGATCAATGAGAAACCTTAAACTTATAAAACCGTTACTATGGGTTACTTCAGTCGTCAATGGCACAACTATGCACGAACAACATCGCCCTTATATCCTCGCTAAATCTAAACCCCCACCTCAATTTTCCACGTCGTTCAGAGAAAGACGGGAGTGAAGAGGCGGCCAAGAGCATAGAACAGCGTAGAGAAGGACAACCAGGACTCTTAAATATAAATTACAATATAAAATTTTCAACAATTATTATATATACACACATTTTATCATTTCGGTGCCTTAGGCAGGGATGAAAGACGAACAGCAGATTCTTTCTCTTCGTTGAACTCCTGCATCAATAGTACAGAAGCCTTTTGTCTTTGCTGCTCAGTCATTTCAGTCCAGTGAATCTGCTCCATCATCCAGCGCAAGCCTGTACGCAGTACAACCTTAACACTGGGATCCAGAGCAGACTCATAGTCACTGGATACATTTGAATGACAAGTACACGAAGGATGTTGGGGACACGAAGGCACAGACTGGGATTCACTTGGTGGATAATTTGACTGAGGAGGAGGAATATAAGGACCACTATGTTCCTGTACATTCCTTGAAGGGAAATAGCTACTACTTTGGAAATAATTGGATGGGAAAGAAGTTTGTGACAGGACTGGTTGGACATAAGGAGGAACTTCGGGAATAGTTTCTGTAGGATATTCATCATTACCAGTATGAGATCGTGAATGGGAAGGCATCATATAATCTTGATCCATTCGATTAGTGGAATATGAAGGAATGGTCATTAAGGGTCTAGGTCGTCTCTTTTGGCTTATTTGAGGACGATTTACTTGAGAATTGTAAGGGATGGTCCTCACAGTGATCTTATTAATTTTAAATAAATTCCCGACTCTATTCATCAAAGTTTCCAAAAATAGGCGATTGGGGTGTAAGCCATCCGGTAACAACGGGGAATTTAAAGTTAGGGTCTCTTTATTTAGATACTTACTATGTGGGGTGACATTAAGTACTCCGCCGCTAGTAGGGCTTTTATGGTGAAAATCAAAGATGTCGGTTCCTCGGACTATGTTTTTCTCCGTCCATTGGTATTTGGTGTCCATAAGCGACTCGAACAGATGGTAGGTCTTGATGGAATGCTCCCGCATCCTTTCTGGTAAGAACACAGGATCGCCCAAGGTATATTGGGCATTAGGGCCCCATTCACGGAGGATACGCTTTTGGTTAAAGGCGTGTAGATCTTGTATAGGAGGCACATATAAATAAACTTTAGCTTGAGCGTTCACCTTCTTCACAGCCTCCGTGATTTGGGTCATGATCCCGGGAATGGCATCCACGGACAGATCATCAACAGGTTCAAATATGGTTGCAGTATTTTGGCCCCAATCCTGTATTTCCCTGCGTTTCCAAGCCATCGTAGTTAGGGACCATATGATTACGGTCTTTACGTCTGGAGTCATGAGTAACTGCACCCTGGGTAGACAAGCTGGTATTTTCCGGCCTGAAGCATAATCTGCTTTAATGGAAATACCATGTTTTAAGCGGAGAAATTTCTTCTGATTTTTAAAGAGAGAAACTTCCGAAGAACCCACTGCGAGCAATAAAGGCATCATGAGTAATTTACTAGTCCTGGTACTCTATTATACCTACAGAGCTTTTTACTTCGGCAAAATCCCAAATCACTTCTGAAAAGCACAATATATTCGTCAGTAATCGAGTCATGTTAGAATTTTATGATAAAAAATAAAAATGCACAAATATATATTCTATGCTAAGGTATCATTCTCAACAGTCAGTCAGGAGACGAATTGAATCAGAGTAAACTAACTCATTTCCTCTCTCTCACTTTTCTCAGAGTGGACCCACAATGTTTAAAAACGGTCCCACTATAACTCTGAGAAACTGACCAACTATTTAAAACAAAAAGAAAGGGAAACAAGGACTAAATTCCAATATAGAATTCACAATTTTACTTTAGAAGAGTTGGACAAAACATGTATTTCAGTGGTTGTCAAAATAACTTTTTAGTGTATTACGATGATCTCCTTTCCACATAGTAAAGAAGAAAGGATCATCAATAATACTTAATTCATTGAAAACCCCTGTACCTCTGCAACCTATGAAACTTTACTTAAAATCATGGCATATTATATTTTCGTAAAATAAAAACAATATGAGGAAGTCTTTTTCCTTATTCTTTTTATTTTATTTTAACCATAATTACTCTCTCCACTGGGTCCTATGATTTATAAGATGAAGATTCCGCACATCCAGCTATAGGCATCTGATTGGACAATGGCGAAATTTCTCTCATCAGGAACCAGGAAAATCTGTAAAATAGTGTTTAAAGCTCCGCCACTCTTATCTTTCTCGATTTAAAGAATGAATGTTTATTTATGAGTGACCATACAGGGTTCACTAAGATTCCTTTGGTTGTTTTTGATCCATTAATTCATGATCCAAAAACCAGTATTGATCCTCGTTTTTATGATAAATCGCATCCACTTTTTGAAGATTCCAAAATCAATTCTGCTCGTTCTCCTTCCAATTTACATCATCTTAATTTTGAAGATGAATCTTTTGTTCATGAATTAGCTATTTACGACGATCAAAGTTATGAATTATTGTTGTCAAATACAGTTAAATTTGAAGCGTACTCCAGCGCTATTCTCTCGGTGGACGTTCGGTCCCAGGCAGGAACCTTGCCACCTGACAATATTCATCTCGTTAGTGAGAAAAGTTCAATATCCAATATTCTTTTTGCAAATGTTCTCAGTACTGTAACAGATGGTACTATGCTTATTAAATGCATAAATTTTAGTCCGTCAGCTATCACTATTGATAAAAATACTGTTGTTTCTCACGCAAATCCTCTCGCTCTCCGAAGTTCTTATTCTAATATAAATAAAATAGAATCGTCTCAAGCTTTATCTGATGATGAACTACGCAATGTTTACAAAGAAATTCTATTATCCAAATCGAAAAAAGTCAGATTTATTAGTGCTTCAAGAGGATTCACAAATGGAGCAGATCTTAGATTTTTTAATAGCTCATAAAGAAGTGATTGCATTAGGGGATTACAAGGTAGATTGTTGTCTGCTCGGGGAATTCAAAATAGTATTAACGCCCGACTCCCCTAGATATTTGTATACCCCAAATTATCAACTTCCGCATAAATTTCAGTTAGATATTAACAGTTGGATAGACGACTGTATCATTAGAGGGTACATCGAAAATTCCGATTCTCCTCATTCTAATCCTCTCATAGCAATCCCGGTCAAAGATAGTTCCAAACCAAAGATTATTTTGGACTTTCGAAAGTTGAATAAATATATTGTTCCTTTACAATCACCTATTCATAATGTTCAAGATACGATTTCCAAGTTGGGAAATTCACATGTGTTTACAAGTATAGATGTTTCTTCAAATCCTTATAGTGTAAGAGTTGCTGCAGAAAGCAAGCCTTACTTATCCTTTTCTTCTCATAGAGGGCACTATCAATATAAATTAGTCCCTGAAGGTGTTAAAAACTGTTCGAATACGTTCTGCAAGATAATAGAACTTGCTCTCTCTCATCTATTAGGCATTCACGCATTAATCTATCTCGACGATATTATAGTATATTCGAAAGATATAGAATCCCATTATCGAAGTCTTAGTTTAGTTTTTGAAGCTTTAAAGAAAGCGAAATTAAAAGTGAAACTAGAAAAAGCGAACTTTTTCAAACGTTCATTAGTTTATTTAGGTTTTCTCATAAGTTCTAAAGGTTTATCCGCAGATCCTGTGAAACTGCAGGCACTCAAATCCTTTCCTGTTCCAACAGACGTGACTTCTGCTCGCGCTTTTATCGGTTTTACGTCCTTTTTTCGCACTCTCATTCCGTCATTTTCAACTATAGCACATCCTATCACATCCCTTTTCAGGAAGAATGTTGTTTGTCTGGCTGAATGAACAGCAGAAAGCTTTCGATACGCTCAAACAAAAGCTTATTATAGAACCGTTACTCCAATTTCCTGATTTTAGTAAGGAATTTATCATTTCTACAGATGCCAGTAGCATCGGGTTAGGTGCTGTATTAGCACAGAAGGATGATCAAGGTAATGACCGCCCTGTATCTTTCGCGTCTCGTATGCTGAGTAAAGCAGAGAAAAACTACTCATCCATTGAAAGGGAAGCCCTGGCCATTACGTGGTCGTTAGCTAAATTTCGTAATATAGTTTTCGGTTATAAGATTAGGATCTACACAGATCATCAGCCTTTGGTCTCTATTTTCAAAAATAAGGACTTAAATCACAAACTGGCTAGATGGGCCATGAAAGTTAATTCATTTAATCCAGAAATATTTTATATAGAGGGCAAAAAGAATATTTGTCCCGACTATCTCTCCCGTTTTCCTACTTCTATTGTTCCAGTTAATTCAATTTCTAATATCGATTCTTCTTTTGTAACAAAGAAACTTTTCAATCTCACTTCTGATGTGATAAAAACTGAGCAAGGAAAGTGCTCAAGGCTCTCTCAAATTATCCATTTCATAAAAACAAACGGTAGCAACGTTAGTTTTCCTCATGTTCTTATCAATGATATTCTGTATTACGTAACCAAGGAAATGCAATACTTAATAGAGATTCCAGATTCTTTAATTTATACAGTGCTAAACATCAACCATTGCAGCTTAGGTGCGGGCCATCTTGGTCACGTGCGTACAGAAAAACGTATCAAAGAGCGTTACATCTTTCCAAAAATGACGAAATTAGTTTATGAATTTTGTAGGGAGTGTCCCTCGTGTCTCAAAGTAAAGGGTAATATACCTAAGAGGGTCCCTATCTTCAGATATCCCATTCCTTATCAACCTTTTAGTAGAGTCCACACGGGCATAATCGGACCGTTACCAGCGTGTAAAAAGTCTGGCGCAAAATATATCCTTGTCTTTAAAGATTCCCTCACTCGTTATATAGAGTTATGTGCTATTCCTTCTCGTAGTGGTGTCCACATCGCTAACGCATTGTTGCAGAGAGTCATTGTAGGACACAGAACACCTAGCGTTCTCCTCTCGGATCGAGGTGGTGAATTTGTTTCATCGTTTTTCAAGCAATTATGCAAGCTATGGAAAATCAATAAAGTCGAGATCACAATCTGTTCCCCTATCTCTAATTCCAACTTGCAAACTGAAAATTATTTACGTCACTATGTGAATGAGAAAGGTGACGATTGGTCCAATTTCCTCCCCTTCGCACAGTTGTGTATCAATTCTTCTTATAATGAAACTATCGGGGACTCACCGCATTTTATTTTGCACGGTTACAGCAAGCGCCTATCATACGATGTAGAGAACTACATCACTCCTTTTACAAATCCTGACAGAAATTATTGTCCCAGTCATGAAGAGCTAAAAGATATAGCTATCAGAATGAATCTTATAAGGGAAATAGCTAAAGAGAATTTAGAGGTTGAAACGAAAAAGTTTGTAGAAAGGCAGCATAAGAAGGCTGAAGATAGAAAGATATTAATAGGTAGTAGAGTGTATATTCTTGATATAAAACCCTCTGGACTGCCCAAGAAGCTCTTCCGCAGATGGAAGGGGCCGTACCGTGTGGTGGGTATACTGGGTAGAAATAGGTTCAGTCTTCAATGTCTCCAAAGTTCCCGTGAAATCGCTGTCCATAGCGACAACTTCAAAGTAGTTCCAGAACCTATTTTAGATCAAAATCCTTTTCCAAATCCAAAATCCTCTTCTTCTAAAAATAGTAATGCTAAACATGTGCATTTTGACATTGATAAAAATGACGAAAATGATCAATCGGTTCCAATAGATTCAGATGATGATGAGTCCGAAGATGTTATATTTCCTCATCGGTATACAAGTAAGTCTAATAGAATGCCGTCTGTTCCGCAGCCGCATGATATTTCTAATTATTCAAATCCGTCTTTTCATGATCCAATAAGGATACCCCCCAATCCCAGTCCTCAACAGATTGTACAAAACAGTCCGCAAGAGCGTACGTTTTTATCAGATAGTACTCCGAAATCTTCTTTTTCGGGTTTTCAAGACCCAAATGATAGTGCAAATCATTCAAGTTTTAATAGATCTAGTTCTTATTCAGATGATTCTGACAGTAGTTATATTCCACATCAGCACTATAAAGGGCCTCGTGAGCAAAGCCCACTATGGTTACGGTCGAATAATAAAACATCCCATGCACATAGTACTCCTCTTCTTCCTGACTACAGTAGTCAACCATCTTGTTCTCACCATCCTACTAATCGTTCTTTCTCAGAATAGTTTTCAGGTTTTTCTTTTGTCAGAGCAAGCTACATTTCATGTTAGTTGTTTTGATAGAATTTGTGTGGATATCGTGTGTATATATTTGAAAGTATTATTTAGTTAATAATCGATTTATGAACCATGTTCATACATTCCTGCTTCCTGTACCTGAAATGCTGAGAAGATGGCGATCGTAGATCTTGAGAAGAAGGAAGAAATTTGTTTCTGTATTATAGTAATTATAATGTTTAGTCTATACAAGTATTTACGTAATAGTTTTGTTTTTAAGAAATCATATCTGCTACAGAAATGTAATGTGAATTTACAGGTGTAAATATTTTTGCCAAAGGAGGGCTATTCTTTACAGTAATATATATATATATATATATATATATAAAATATAGTTATATATATATATATATATATATATATATATATATATATATATATATATATATATATATATATATATATATATATATATATATTCTTAAAGATGAATAAAAACAAATCCTATTGTAAGTATATTTATAACGTGTACAGTATTTGATTATAAAATGAGACAACTATGCAGTTCCGAAATTCTGTGTCTAAAGCGATTGGAAGATAAATGTCTCAAGAGAGTTCCTGGTTGAGTGTGTAGAGAGAAGGTCATGTTAGATTTGGCTCTCAAACGGAGTCGGATATAGAACTCCAAAGCCTAGTGACTTGTGTATTTATTATATATAAACAAGTGAAGTTTATCCTCATATTAATGTGTTCAAGTCACATTATAACTTATTTTAAGAATCCTTTTAATCCCGATTAATATTATATCCTCCGGTCTTGCAAGTGACCTCATTTTATATTTGTCAGATTTATATCTCGTTCTCTACAGAAAAGTAGAGTTATTTTATCCATATATTCTATGTTTTAAGAAGTGAATATATTCTTTCAAATCGTGTTTTGATAATTTCTAAAGTGAAATGAAACTTTGTTTGAATATTATTTATCCAAGAATATTTTAAAAGTTATTATGTTCCATTACGAAAGATTCGTAATTCCTCTACAGAAAGTCTGATCTCCAGGTAACATAGATTTCCTAAGTCTCTCCTTCTCTCCCACTCAAATATTTATTATTGAACATTGAAATATATTTTTATTGAATCTCCATTGTAGAAAGTTTAAAGATTATTAAAGCTCTAAGAATATTTTATTACGTTTAAGAATATTTCTTGTACATTGAAGTATGATATTCAAGATTACTATTATTGATATAATAAGATATATTTTTGTAAATAAATATTGAGGATATGAAACTCCATTTTGATAATTATTTATTAAGGAAATGACATTTATATTAACATATAAATATTAAGTAAAGAATCATTATTGAAGCATTTATCATTACTCCCTGTGTCTCAATTTATTTCTTCCATGATATTTAAGTGTAGACTGTTTCACGTAAGCCACAAATCTTAGCCAACTGCCTTCTTCATAAAGTTTGATTGTTGATCCTCTAGGTGACCACGGTATAAGAGAACACATTCCTGTAATATAATAGATAGAAACAGGGTAAATATATATGTTGTCTGGATGATGAGTGTGGATATGAACACATAACAGAAAGGCGAACCATTAGGCACTGGAATGTCATACATACCATAAGAAATATATATATATATATATATATATATATATATATATATATATATATATATAGATATATAGAATATATATATATATATATATATATATATATATATATATATATATATATATATATATATATATATATATATATATATATACATATTATTATTATTATTATTATTAATTATATTATTATTATTATCATATTATTATTATTATTACTGAGTTTTAATATTCAAAATTCTTAAAGAATAATCGGCGAAATTTGCCGATGACGATGACGATGACGATTTAAAAAAAATATGCCGATTTTTGCCGATTACGATGACGATGACGATTAATCGTCCCATCACTAATATATATATATATATATATATATATATATATATATATATATATATATATATATATATATATATAAAAATATATATATATATATATCGTCCTTAATATATATATATATATAGTATATATATATATATATATATATATATATATATATATATATATATATATATATATATATATATATATATATATATATATATTTATATATTTATATATATATATTAGATTGATGCAAAAAAGTCGACCATTCTGAAAACCTCTAAATATGTTTATTGTCTTAAAAAACATTCTGTGCAAAATTTCACCTCAATTGAATAACTTTTAGAGGCTGCTACCGCCATTAGAACATTTAAAGGAATAGTTAGAATGTAGATCGTTTTACAAATTGTACACATAAACCTAATATAGTATTTATAAATTGTTTTTCAAAAGCTAAAATATTCTAAGCAATAGCAAAAACAACCGAAAAGTTACAGATTACTATATACATTTCGTATTTATTGGTAATTGGCAACACTTTACAGTTCTACTTAATAAACGAAATAGCAAACCATACAGCTTTATGAGTTACGTCTTGATTGTGACGCAGTATCATAGACATTAGTACCTTCATCGCTGTGACTCTGTGTATTAAGTGCATCCGTTTCAAATATGGAAAGGCGTACACGTCATACAATGGATATTTGGCTTATTTCACATACTATAGAATTTCTGAAAGACTCAGCTCCCATCAAAGCGGGAAACAATGGCATTGTTTATGAACTACAAATTGAACAAAAAACAACAGGTGAAAATAGCCACTCTGTCTATTGCCGTAGACGTAATGGCAGTGTGGGAAAAAGCAGGCATCCCAACAGTGTTGAAATGCCATATCGTCAAAAAAATAAAGAAACTTTACAATGAATGGGGAAAATTAAAAAAGAACAGAAACAATAAGAAGAAACAGTCATGTGGTCTGGTTCAGAAACAAGAGAGATGGAAAAACGACTTAGATAATCTGTTTAATATTGTGCATGCAAATGCTCTTGACATGATACAGATAGACGAAGATCGTGCGTTTTTGATGCTCCAACGCGAAAAAAGACAAGGCAAAATGGTTGGAGTGGATAAAATGTTATTACGGAATGAAAAGATTGCCAGAGAGAGGGAGTCATTGCTTGTTCAAGCACATCAGGGTCGAATAACAATAGTTCATCATCAGATGAAGAATATGTGTTAGAACCTCATCAGCCATCAACGTCGAGAGGAACAAAATCAAAGCCAAAACGAGTGAAACTTATGGACACATCCATGCTTGCAGCTCTTGATGCTATCAAAATAAGTGACAGATCTGCTTCAAAAATCTTGATCCCAGCAGTAGAAGATCTTGGTCACAACTGTGAAAAATATAGCATCAGCTATTCATCAGTAAGACGAGCAAGACAACAAAACAGGAAGAAAATGGCAGAAAACTTGCTGAAGGATTTCAAAACAAATTGTCCCCTGCAAATACATTGGGATGGCAAATTAATGGAAGATATTACCGGTCATGAAAATATTGAATGACTGCCAGTCCTAATTTCTGGACTAGGTGTCGATAAGCTTCTTGGCGTTCCGAAGCTTACCCGTGGAACAGGTAAAAATATTGCAGATGCTGTATATCAATTAGTATTGCAATGGGATATATCTAAGCAAGTCAAGTGCATGTCCTTTGACACCACTCCAGCCAACACAGGTAATAAGTGGTGCCTGTATGTTACTAGAGCAAAGAATGGGTAAACACATGCTGTGGCTAGCTTGTCGCCATCACATTTTAGAATTAACATTGGAAGCAGCTGTTTCTGTCTCTTTGCCTGCTTCCTCTGGACCTGACATTACTCTTTTTAAGAGATTTAAATCGGCGTGGGTGAAAATTGATATGACAAAGTACCAAACAGCCGCAGAGAATCCTGTCAACAAAGAGAAAATAACAGAAGCTGGTGATATCGTTACATTTGTTGAAGCGCAGCTTCAGAAACACCACCCTCGTAATGATTACAAGGAATTTCTCGAGCTGACATTGATTTTCCTTGGTAACACTTTGACATCAGGAATCAGATTTAAAGTCCCGGGAGCATATCATAGGGCACGTTGGATGTCTAAGGCAATTTACTGTATTAAAATATGGATGTTTAAGAACCAGTTCAAGCTGACTCCAAGAGAAGAAAGAGGACTGCGTGATATTTCCTGTTTTTTAACAACAATATATATTAGATCGTGGTTCACTGCATCCATAGCCATCAGTGCTCCACGTTCGGATTTGGATCTTCTACAAAGGCTGCAAAAGTACAAGGAAAAAGATAATACCATTGCAAGTGCTGCTCTTAATGAAGTTTTGAGGCATTTGTGGTACCTCTCTGAGGAACTTGTTGCTCTTGCATTTTTTGATTCAGAGGTTTTGCTTGAGACAAAAAACAAAATATGGCATGCTCTAAAGAAACAAGGGAATTCCAGACTGGAAAAAAGAGCAACCATAAATCCTGAATCAGTATCCCAAAAACAATTGCAGGATTTCGTTACAGCCAACACAAAACGATTCTTTGACATACTATCATTGCCTCACACATTTCTAGACAAAGATGCTACAGAGTGGAATGATGACGAGAGCTATATGAAAGCAAGAGAAATCATAAGAGAGCTAAAAGTTGTAAATGATACTGCAGAGAGGGGTGTGCGGCTAAAACAAGAATACAACAAACTGATAACAAATGATGAAGAGCAGAAACAGTACCTCCTACAAGTTATACATCATTACAGGAAATCTATTGCCGACAAAAACAAGAAAACAATACTCCTACATCATAGGGAACAATAATATATAATAAACAGATGAAACTGTATGTGGTTATTATATGCCTCATGGGGAAACTTCCACTTTAAAAAAAAATTATACGCTGTACCCTTCAATGGGTGTGGAAATCAGCGAACAATATATTTCGAACCTTGGTAGCAACCTCTAAGGTTTATTCAATCACCCTAAAATTTTGCACCCAATGTTGTTTTTACAATATAAACAAAATTGGCGAGTGTCTTGTTAAAAAAAAAAAAATTTTATCCCTACATTTTGTATCAGTCTAATATATATATATATATATATATATATATATATATATATATATATATATATATATATATATATATATATATATATATATATATATATATATATATATATATATATATATATATATATATATATATGAAAGAAATATATATTATATATATATATATATATATATATATATATATATATATATATATATATATTTATATAGATAAATATATATATATATATATATATATATATATATATATATATATATATATATATATATATATATATATATATATATATATATATATATATATATATATATATATATATATATATATATATATATATATATGTATATGTATATATATATATATATATATATATATATATATATATATATATATATATATATATATATATAAGTGTGCGTGTGTGTGTAAACTTTGTTAAGTTTATATGCTATATTAAATCTGTATAAACTTAAAATCTTATCATAACTTTAACTAACTTTAACTAACTTTAACGAGATTTCAGTCCTAAAACCAATGAAGTAGATATGGCAACCACACTTACGTCATCAAACATGGGTAGGAAAGATTTTTGAAAAAAAATGATTATTGGGAAAAAAATCAATATTCCATCACATTACGCTCAAGTCAACAATTATCAAACAAAATACCAAGCTCCAAAAACCAATGCAATATACTCATATCTCACTTTTCAAAAATCAGTCACAAACCCATAAACCCTACAAAGAGTCAAATAGTAAATGACTGAAAAGGTTGAAAGTCGACCAAGATGAATGCCCATGCACGCCCTTAGAAGTACATATTTTTAAAAATCTTAAAAATTCACAAGCTGAAGGACCTGACCACATATCCAGTATTCAATTCAAACACAAAATTTTAAGGTCGCATGACATGACAAAACCATTGTTTTGGAAACATGCACACATATCAATATTAAAAACAAATAAACCACCAAATAATCCTGCTTCACATATACCCATATCCCTGCTCTCCACAATATCTAGAGTATTTGAAAAATTAATAGTTCTTAGAATTTCCCCTCCCTCATCTCCCTATCAGAATCACAACATGGCTTCTGACATAAACACTCTACTACCACATTCCTCACTTATCTAACCCAACACATTTTAATGGGCTTCAACCAAACTCTTTCCCCCTGCCAATCTATCCTTGTAGCAACAGATATGAACAAGGAATTCAATTCAGTCCCCCATAATCATTTAACTGACAAAGTTCTAAATACAAACATATCTATCAAAGACCAAAAAATAATAGCATATTTCCTATCTGGTCGTACAGCCAGTCATCCTGAGTCACCACTCCTCCCATTCTTACAAATTATATAATGGGGTCTCTCAAGTAGTCATTCTCTCATTCGCACTTTTTTACCTTTTCATGCATGATCTTTCATATCGTACTTCCCCTTCCATAAAAATACAGTTATGCAGACGACCTAACAATCACACTCCAAAGTCTATCAATAAATATTGCCTGTAGAGAACTCAAATAATACATAAACCAACTAAAACAATGGCTAACATTGTATAAAATGATATCCTCACATCAAAATTCCACTTTTGCCCTACTCACCTCAAGCAAAGGGGATTCAACACCCACCCAGCAATATACCTTGCAAAGAAAAGACTTCCCATCAACAAACAATCTATCATCCTATGTCTGACCTTTGATACCCACATTACCTAATTTATCCCACACACTAACAACATCACTTCAAGAGCCACACTCAAACTAAATGCACTGAAAGCACTAACTTGAACAAACTTTGACCAACAGAGAGAAACTCATGAAATAATCTACAGACATTGCATCCACCACTTACATCTTGCATCACCAGCTTGGGCTCCTGTAATAGCTACCACAATCTAGTAATAAAAAATTAGAAATTGTTCAAAATAGAGCACCTAGGATAATAACGGGCTGTCTTCCATCCAAACCCATTCATTATCTACAAAATGAAACAAAAAATTCTCCCAATAAAATAAATAATTTTTTTTTCTCAAGAATTTTAGGTAATACCTCACTAAGTAATCAAATTAAAATTGCTTTTAAAGAATTGAAATTTGAATAAAAAATTTTAAATCCATTTCTAAAATCACTTAATAAAGCAAAAATAAAATAAAAATTTACCTGTCAAACGCATTTTAATTGATCCATATTTTTGCTTGTTTAAAACCTGGGATGACATTCTTAATACAAATAATATATATATATATATATATATATATATATATATATATATTATTATTATAATATTACATATTATATATACATATATTATTATTGGTTATTATTATTATTACATATGTTATTAAGATATATTATATATTTAGTGATATATTATATATTATATTATATATATATATATATATATATATATATTATATATATATATATTATTATTTTATTATTATTATTGTTATTATTGTTACATTATATACATATTATATTATACATATATATACATATTATTATTATTATTATATATTATTTTTATATATTTATAGATATTTTTATTATTATTATTATTATTTGGTTATTATATAGATATTATTACTATAATTATATATTTATATATATATATATATATATTATTATATATATTATTATATATTATTACATATATTATTATATTATTATTATTATTATTATATATGTTATTATTTCTGCAGTTTAAATTATTTAATGATTTCTTTATATATATAAGGGGAATTCTCTGTGAGAACAACCACTTTTTTTTTAAAAATACACCATCATCTCTTAGAATTTGTTTATTTTTGGTGTACAGGGTTGTTTTAATCCCAGAATTCATTTCTGAAAGTTATAGGTTAATCTGACCAATAGGTCAAACGTACTGACCTCGGTGATTTTGAGGTCATCAGCGAAGGTCACTTGCTTTCGATGTCTATGACTTGAGTAATACTAGTCATAAATTTAAAATTTTTACATCTTTAGAATCAGAATAGATCAAGGAATGCGAATATACAAGTTTTATATGCAAAAAAAAAATGTATTTATTTTAAATGTTGACCTACATTTGAGGTCACGATTTGACCTCTTTCTTATTCGCTGAGAGAAAAAGTTATAGATGCAAAAAATGAAGACAGATTCATTTGCTATAAGAATCAGCAATAAAAACTTTCGAGTATACTTGTATTTTATCCTTATTTGGGATTTAATGAAACATATGTTCAAGTTGAATTTTATTATTAGACCACATTAAAGGTATATACATTTAAAATTTTTGGATGTAATTCGATTGACAATTTTAATTGAATAATTTAATTATTTGACTTCACAAGATAACTATTATTTGGGGCAAAAAAAAATTTATAAATATTGTTAGGGGAATAAGTATTTTACTTCTAAGAATATTCAGACTCTATACATTAGTATTTGAATTTAGTATTGGCACTTTTAAAACAATTTGAGACTTCTTGAAATATGTACTGTAACCTTGTGCCTCCCTTTAATGAAGGAGGAGACATTATTGCCAATATGGAATCTCCAGGAACAGAGCATGTATCTTTCCTTGTGGGAAAATTATATGACCTGATTCCAAAGGTAGCAGAAGGCTCTAGAAAGTTTACAAAGAAATCATCAAATTCCTCATTGTATTCCTCAACAATTACAAACCATATTTTCTTGTCATAAACACAACCAACATATTGGCCCACTTTTACATCTGTAACTTTTACAGCATCATGTACAGTGTCTCCAGGTGTATGTATGATCCTTTTCAATTCCCCTTTAGAGGAGCTTGAAAACAAATAAACCATTAGTTCCTCTGTATTTTTAGGAACAAATCTATGAAACTGTCTAGTTCCAGGAATAGTACAGACGTCTGCAAATCTATGCTTTAACTTTCTATTGGATTCTTCTAATTCACGTTTAGAAACAAAGAAGTAGCTACTTGATATTTGAACTCAAGCTTTCTTCACAAAAACGAAACATGTCTTCAGGTGTGAGAATTTGCCCTGAGGTAGTTCTCTGCAAACTGGCTCGTGCAGTAGCTCTTTTTATTGTTCCTCCAATTCCATTACATGCAGATTTGCCATGAGAAGTAGCAAAGAAGTTCCACTCCCAAGTCAATCCATAGTCTTCGTTATGATAGCAGAGGTTTTTAAAGTTGTATTTGTTTTTATACTGGCCTACACAACCATCGGAAAAATAGTGTATTTTCTTTAAATTGGGTAGACTTACTTTGAGAAAAGGAATAAGCTTTGAAATGAAAGTGTGAACCATAACTGTATTGTGCTTTGTTGAATCAGAAAGGAAGCAGAAGCTCTTATGGCAGAGTTTATGTGAACCATTTGATTTGAAATAAACAATGAAAGGATGTACTGTACATTGGGAATTTTCGTAATGGAAACCCTGAGCTGCATCTTGGACTAGGAATGAATAGTTTTCTGAAAAGTCTCCAACAACCACTGCTTCACTGTGGAATGGCAAATTTTCTTTTAAGTCCTTAAAATAATGAGCTTGCTTCTGAGCTACAAAGTGATGTCGAACCAAATTTGCAATTTTCCTACTGAGTGATGTAAGGAATTCATGAAGTATTTTCACTTCAGTAATCATGGTGCATCGATCAGTAGTCACCCACTGTTTGTACGAGATTTCTTCTGAAGCTGATTGTACACTATCAAGTAATTCAAGAAATGCCTGCACACCTTCTTCTCTGGGACAATCTTTACAAGTCATCATCATCATGCACTCTTCTCTTTCTGAATTACAGACACTGTAGTCCATAAGATCCTTATATGTAAGCTCTTTTCTCCCAATGCAGCCAGTTGTAACTTTGGGTTCTGATGATATGTGCAAACACAGACACAGTGAGTGCCACCAGCACCAGCAAGCACGCAATATGATGGTCGTAACTTTGCAAACATTGAAAATCCTACTTTGGGATTTGTGTCATTATTCTTGTATAACTCATACAGCTCTTTCAAATTTCCAAGAATCAACCTCTTTTGAACTTTACAGGATTGCCCTTCTGAATTCCTAACTGTTAAACAATCTTTTTGCCCAGGGCACATTCAGCTTACCTCATCTGATTCATAAAATTCTTTAACCAATAATTTCTCTTTATTAGAGATCACCTTACCTTTACTCATTGAAGGAACTTCTGGTATGATCCCATATTCTCTTTTAATGCTTCAACTTCTTTTCACCATATGAATACTGGTTTCAAAAAATTTAGCTGTATGTTTAATAGTATATATATGGTGATAGGGTTAGAATTTGTATCTTGCGTTTGTAGTTGTCACATTCATTGAAAGAAGCTTTTAATTCTTGCATTATTTTTTCAAGCATGACCTTATGAACATTTTTTTTTGAAGATGAAGTTTCTTTTATCTTTACTCCATAACTTGCTTCCAAATTCTTTTTCAGTTGTTGATTGCCTTGTTTTAGTTTTTGTTCAACCTTCAGTTTCTTTTGGCTAGATTTCAGACCTTCTGAAAAAAATGCAGAAATGTCTAATTAATAAAATTTTCCGGGAAAAAAATTATAGAACTTTTGTTTTCAAGCTTTGTAAATTAATAAAATACTTTTTAGATTAAAATGTGACCAAATTTAAAGATGCATCATATTCTTCAAAATCAATTGATGATGTTCAGTTTACAAATTTAACTTTTTTAATACAATTGAATTTACATATAAAGAAATATTATTTGGCCGATACAGTTTTAATCTGAACTTCAGAAACTACTGTCTATACTCCTAATTATTATTTCTCTCTCTCTATATATATATATATATATATATATATATATATATATATATATATATATATATATATATATATATATAGAAATATATAGGAACGGGGGGGCCAGGGGGGCCATGGCCCCCCCCGAAATTTTCTAGACACTAAAAATATTTAAGTATCATATCCGTTAATACTATAAAGTGCAGAAGTTAAATTAATTTTATATAATTCGTCGCTGTCAGGAACAAATCTCGTTAAGTCCATTAGTTAAAACTAAACTTGAAACCATCTGAGAAAATGAAACATTAGAATTTCAACTGATTTTTGAAGAATGTGTAAGCGCATCTGAATTTGAACTGAGTATTGAAATTGCTGTACCAAGAATTAACAAATTCCAAAAATACAGACCCAACATTCCTACTATCGACCCACAGACTTATTATCGCACATCCATTTTTATATCATATTTGGATGATTTAATATCAGCATTAGGAGAGAGGTTTTTGAATTTTCCTTGCAATTTGTCATACCGAACGGGTGTAATGTGCCATATGAGAAGATAAAAAGATTGTGTAATATTTTACAAGGAAGATCTCGAAAGCCCAAATGAAGATTTGTAAAAGCAGAATGGGATTTATGGAAGTTGAAATGGGATCACAGCACAGGTCGCCCAAAAACCGCAATACATGGCTAGTTACTTGTTCGCAGTCACAATTTCCCAATATTTACATCTTGTTGCAAATACTGGCAATTTTACCCGTGTTTAATGCTTCAGTAAAAAGAAGCTTTTCAACATTAAGACTTCTGAAAGCCTACTTGAGAAATACTGTTGGAGATGAAAGACTTATTGGACTTGCCCTCTTACATACATCGAACATTGAAATAAAATGAAGATGTTATCCTCGGACTTCCTCACCTCATATCAGACTAATAAATTTAACAATTTAGGTAAGATTTGATTTTAGTAATTCATAAATTCTTCCCATTTTTAGGAACTTAATATTTTGTCCTTCCATTACATATATATATATTATATATATATATATAGCATATATATATATATATATATATATATATATATATATATATATATATTTATATATATATATATATATATATATTATATATATATATATATATATATATATATATATATATATATATATATATATATATATATATATATATATATATATATATATATATATATGTACAGAAGAACATTCAAATACAACTAGCAAAAAATTCCTGATTATCGCATCGTATATACATATTATTATTATTATTATTATTATTATATATATATATATTATTATTATATATATATATATTATTATTATACATATACATATTATATATATTATTATATATTATTATTATTATTATATTATTATTATTGTTATATATAGTTATTATATATATATATTATATATATTATTATTATATTAATATATATTATATATATATATTATATTATTATTATTATTATATATTATATATTATTACATATATATTATTATTATTATTATATTATTATATATTATATATATATATATTATTATATATATATTATTATATTATTATTATATATATATTATATATATATATATTATTATTATTATATATATACATATATATATATATATATATATATATATATTATATATATATATATATATATATATATATATATATATATATATATATATATATATATATATATATTAGGGGTGCACCGTACTGAAATTTTTATTTCCGGCCGGAACCGAATAAGCCGAATCACAAAATAAATTCTGAACCGGAATTTCTTATGAACTTTCGTTTAACTATAAAGAAATGTAAAAAAAAATATTTTATTTAACTTTCAAATAAAATCTTACATTTAGTACAACGCCACTTCATGAACATATGGAAAATCATCATTGAAGGGAATATCTGGAAGTACAAAAATTTTAATAGTAAAATGGAGAGTCTTGTATTTTCTAGAACAGGGGAAACTACAAAAGAGCAATAGATCCAAGCCGTAGATAAGTGAGTTTTGAGGAGAGTTTCTCCCCAAAAAAGATTTGGCATAACAATGACCCCAAATCACAGAAAATAATGAATTTTATCGCAATGAGTAACCAGCCATTCACAGTCACTGAAAAGCAGGGATTCATAGAACTTATTTCCCATCTTCAACAAAAATATCTTATCCCTAGTAGAAAATATTTTGTAGAGAAGATGTTACCAACTTCATACAGGAAATTATGATCAGCAGTATTTACTACAGATATATAGAGAGCTAAATAATTCACTACAGATACATAGAGAGCTAAATAATTCAAACAAGTCTTTTATTTCTTTAACTGCACTCTGGCTTACCAGTGAGTTTAAAAAAATGGACTGTGTACTCCATTGCAAGTATTTCCCAGGTTCTCATTCTGGAATTAAAATCATTATGAGTTTGAAATTATGATGAATAATTGGAAAATTCCTCCTAACAAAATCCATTTGATCCTTCGAGATGGAGCATATAACATGAAACTTGGAACTAATTTAGCAGGATACACAAGTTTTTCTTGTTTTATTCATAAACTTCAATTTGTTATTAAAGATGCCTTATTTTCTCAAAGAGCAGTGTGATTTAATAAAGAAATGTAGGATATTTGCACACATTTCAATCATTCCAGTTTTTAAGCTGTAATGAACTTAAAAGAATACAAGGTGACTTTGGATCCACATCTTGCAAGCCCACTTATGCCAATTCAAGATGTTAATACAAGGTGGAATAGCACATATTTGATTCTAGAAAGAATTGAATGTTTGAAAAGACCTCTGCAAGTTTATATTATAGAACAATCAATCATTTAAGCTTTGACTGCTAATAAATGGCAAAAACTTGAAAAAATTCAAAGAGTTTTGCAACCATTTCACATGGTTACAGAAACTATAAGGCAAAATCAATTATATCATCAATTATTCTCCATATTTGAGCTCTCCAGCATATCTCTCAAACTCTGAGGATGACAGCAGAGTTCAGACTTTAAAAGAAGAGCTGAAGAAGGCATAAGAGTCTAGATTTATGAATAAAAAGAAAGGGAAAGGATCAATAGACATATATCAAAACAAGATAATTGTTTTAAGTACTGTAGTAGACCCAAGATACAAACTGACTTTATTTTCTAATGAAATAAGATAATTGAGTAGAAAATGGATGCTTGAAGAAATATGCAAATAATTGAAGGGAGAAAGTGATAATAGTAGTAGTAGTAGAACAGAAGAAGGTTCACACGATTAGTAATCCATCTATTTTCAGAAAAGAGCATTATCTACAATGAACTTAGATTTGCCAAGTACCTCAAAATCATCAGGAGCATTAAGAAAAAAAATTACTGCAAAGTTACTTAGTGTTTATTCAAGTTTGAAGAAAGTGAAAGTGACAGCAAGTCAGTTAGTTTATAAAGGAAAAAAAGAAAAATCAGTGGCTCTTCAAAAGGTGAAATTCTTAAAGAAATTGAAATTTTTTTTACCAGAGAAATCAATTTCTAATCTGGGAAAAGAAGAATTACTTAATTGGTGGAAAGTGACCAAAGCTAAATTTCCAAACATAGCAGTACTAGCCCAAAAATTACTCTCCTTTCTAGTCTCCCCCATATATTCAGAGAAATTATTTTCATTTTCAGAAGCAAGAAATATATTTGAGGAAAAACGTTTAAAAATATCGCCCAATACTGGTGAACAGTTTTTCTTTTACTTCACCACAATTCAGCAATATTTTCAAGTGTTTAAGGAGTTAACTTTATATATATATATATATATATATATATATATATATATATATATATATATATATATATATATATATATATATATATATATATATATATATATATATATATATATATATATATGATTCGACCGTCGTTGAGTGTGGAAGCAGTGAACTCCAGAGGGGATGAAAAAGAGAAGGGTCAGAAGAGAGATTTTTAAAGAAGAAGGGAAAGTCTGAAATGATTTATTGGAAGGAAGAACAAAGTTTGAAGAGTCTGCTTAAGAAGTGGTCTGACCATCTTTTCAGGAGAGAGAATGTTTTTTGATTGGAAATAACTATCTACTTACATGTAAAAAATAATTTTATGATTCGGGATTTTAAAAAAAAAATGCAAAATTTTTTACA
>JABUQX010040984.1:50000-77500 GCA_015478945.1 Trachelipus rathkii | reverse complement strand
CGGAAACCAAGCGAATGGAGTTTAAGGAGAATCCCAGTTCTCCACGTTGTGTCGTAAGCTTTTTCAAGGTCAAAAAAGACACCAAGAATCATCCCACCAGTTGAGAAGGCTTCCCGGATGTCATGGTCTAGTTTTACCAAGGGGTCCGCAGTCGAACGATTTTTGCGGAAACTAAATTGGAAGTTTGAGAAAGCTTGACGGCTCTCCAGAACAGGGAGTAAGCGGCCAGAAACCATTTTCTCCATTAATTTACAGGAGTGACAGGTCAGCGAAATTGGTCTTTGGTTGTCTGCCAACTTCGGATCTTTTCCAGGTTTGGGAATAGGAATTACAAAAGCTGTAGTCCAAATAGATGGAAAGAAGATTCGATCCAGATTCTGTTATATAAATCCAGCAAAAATGCTGACGCCGAGGGATGGATATGACGGAGCATGATGTACGAAATCATGTCTGGACCAAGAGCACCGTCTTTGCTACTCGCCAGTGCAGTTTGATACTCTGCAAGTGTAAAAAGACGGTTGTAGGTATGATCTTCCCCTTTCGCTGTTGAAAAGTCTGGTAGTGCTGTGTCAGTTCTCAGTTTTTGAAAGGCTTCAGTGTAGCGGAATGAACTCGAATGGCTAGCAAAGCTATAACCTAACGCATCCGCTACAGCCGCAGGAGTGGAGATCGTATCAGTTATATCAGGCCCATAACGAAGGACTGTGGGTGAGGAGTTATTGGAGCGACGAGATATTTTCTGTGTAACTTTCCACACTAAAGGAAGGGGAGTTGTGGAGTTAACAGTCGATATGTAAGCTCGAAAATATTGTTTACGCGTTTGACGATTAATTCGCCGATCTCTCGCTGCGGCTGCTTTAAAAATAATCATGTTTGGGGTGGTACGGGTCTTTTGTATTGCCTGTAGAGTTTCTTCTTCTCTCGGTTAGCTTGTGCGCACTCTTGGGACCACCAAGGGGTTGCCGACCGCCTGCCTGAGGAAGACTGCGGAATGCAAGCTTCCGCTGCCGAGATGACGACTTTCTGGAAGAAGCAAAAGGCATCCTCAACAGTCGGAAATCGGTTATTGAAAGGAGAAAGAAGGATAGCTGTGGCCTGATAAAAAGGAGCCCACTCCGCTCGATCATAACGCCAGCTGGAGTTGGGTTTTGCATTGGGCTTGGAACAAGCTCATTTAAAGCTATTGGGTAATGATCACTACCGAATAAATAATCAAAGCGGGACCAGGTAAAACGATCCATAAGGGAATGGGAGCAAAAGGAAATATCAATACAAGAAGTGTGTGTATCTAAACATTCGTATGTAGGGAGTCCTGTGTTAAGGCATCCCAGGGAAAAGGGGGTTAGGAGATCTATTAAGATGAAGTGACAGAGTCGCCCCATAAGGGGTGGAGGAGGTTGAAGGATCCTAGTATAACAACCGGAGTAGGGAGCTGTTTAAAAAGATCAGCTAAGTCAACCTTAGTAAATTCACTACTACTTTGTCGGTGGACAAGTGAATTCGTGCTTCTACTGCATGAAGTTTGGTTTGGAGGGACTGGGGAATAGGGGACAGATTTGTGAATGAGTATTCCTGCACCTCCCCTATCATTGTCACCTCTTTCTATAGAAGTTAACGGCGATTTATATTCGGATGGTTGAAAGAAGTCACGATGACATAGTCGAAGTTCCTGCAAATATATACACTTTGGTGTACATATGTTTATTAGTTGAACAAGTTCTTCGAAATTAGAGTAATAGCCACGACAATTCCATTGAAAGAGAGTGGTCATGATGAGTTATGAATGTTATGATGGTCTTCTAGAGACAATTGTCTCTATGTGACAAGGGGTAGTTTTGGTGGTGGGTTCGGATGGAGGGGGAAGGTTGAGACGTGGGTCTCGGCGAGGAGGGGCAACAAATCCTGGGGGTAAAGAGTAGTCATACACCAGAGATTTATGTTGTATGACCTCTTTTGGGAAGGAGTTTTCTAATGTATTTGGTGAAGAAGCTTCACCATGAATGCGAGATAAGTTGAATTCAACCAAGTCCAACTTGTTATGTGGGTTTGGTTGGTTAATAGAAGAGCATCCATAATGCTCATGTTTATTAAATGAGGAATGAACGTATTAGAGAATTATGTGGTGTGAAGAAAGGGGTAAATGAGAGAGTAAATGAAAGTACGTTAAGATGGTTTGGTCATGTGGAAAGGATGAATGACAGTCGGTTGGTTAAGCGGATGTATAGTGGTGAGTGTGTTGGGAATCGACCGGCTGGGAGACTGAAGAAAAAGTGGATTGAGTCAGTAAACGATGTCTGAAGGAGAGAAATGTGAGTTTGGCAGAGGGGAGAATAAAGGTGCATAATAGGAGTGAATGGCGGGGTTTTGTGAGGGGGTATGGTTGTGGCCCACCTGGGCTAGGGGATGAACCCTACACTTGACGATATGCCATAGTGAGGGTCCGTCGCGGTCCCGTGAAGCTCTAGGGTGGATTTTCTGACTGCGACGAGTTCTCACTAATAGGTATAAAGGGGAGGCTGGGCTTTCTATTCGACTTGTGTCATATTCTTCTACTACTTTTCTTTTCCGATGCTTGTCACGCACCTACCCCCAGTCTTGGGGAAAAGAGGAAGATGAAGATATATATATATATATATATATATATATATATATATATATATATATATATATATATATATATATATATATATATATATATATATCGTATGTATATATATATATATATATATATATATATATATAAACGTGAATGTTTGAAGGAGAGAAATGTGAGTTTGGTAGAGGCGAGAAGAAAGGTGTATAACAGGAGTGAATGGCGGGGGATTGTGAGGGGGTATGGTTGTGGCCCACCTGGGCCAAGGGATGAACCCTACATTGACGATCTACCATAGTGAGGGTCCATCGCTGTCCCATGAAGCTTTAGGGTGGATTTTCTGACTGCGACGAGTTCTCACTAATTAATGGTACTGAGGGGGCGGTAAGGCTGGGCTTTCTTTTCGACTTGTGTCATGTTCTTCTACTGCTTTTCTTTTCCGATGCCCGTCGCGCACCTTACTCCCATTCTTGGGAAAATATAAGGAAGATGAAGAAGAAGAATATATATATATATATATATATATATATATATATATATATATATATATATATATATATATATATATATATATATATATATATATATAGTATAGTATATATATATATATATATATATATATATATATATATATATATATATATATATATATATATATATTATATATATATATATATATATATATATATATATATATATATATATATATATATACTGTATAATATCTGAGTACTCTAATTTTATTTATTTATTTATTAACAATAAAATTTTGTATATTTTTATAATTTTTAAGAAAATAAAAATCATTATATATATATATATATATATATATATATATATATATATATATATATATATATATATATATATATATATATATATATATATATATATATATATATATATATATATATATATATATATATATATAAATATAGCATATATTTTTATATATATATATATATATATTTATATATATATATATACCGGTATATATATATATATACCGGTATATATATATATATATATATATATATATATATAGAAAAAAAAAAAGGTAAATATGAAGAAGAATATATATATATATATATATATATATATATATATATATATATATATATATATATATATATATATATATATATATATATATATATATATATATATATATATATATATATATATATAAAAGCATAGTAAAAAAAAAAGGAGTATGATTTACTAGATATATTTTATTCCCTGTTAGTCAATGGTAGGATGATAAGTGGCATCTCCAGTATCTGAATCTTGAATGCTTATATCAGAGGGACTTTCATCTCTTTCATTGTAATTTTGCTTATTTTTATTTGCTCTAAGAGAACGTCTTTTTAAAGGTGGTGAATGTGAAACTGCCTCACTATCGGAACTTGACAAAGACATATCGTCAACTGTCATTATTGCTGATTTCTTTGAACGTTTAATAGATTTCTTTGCAGAGCATGATGATTTTTTTATTGAGTGGCTTTCAGAAATAGGTGTAAGCATGAGGGAAGAGTTCTTCAAACTATCCTTAGCAATGTTTGTTTCATCCCCAGATTCATCACTTAATGCTGGGTCAGATTGATCAGCATTATTATTTGGGTTCCAGTCAAGAATACTTCGAATCTTTTTCCTTTTTTCAGTATCACTAATATCTTCACTATCAGAAGATTGCAGTGATATGTCCAATGAATTGGTATTCTTTTTAGACAATTTATTCTCATTCGATGTTAATTTACGACGAACAGGGCATTTCTTTTTCATTCCAGCAGTAACAGACGATTCAAAATCAATTCTAACATTACGTACTGAGTGAGTAACAATAGAATGAGGAAGTTCATCTAAATCCTTTTGCTTGATTTTTTTAATGGGTTCTCTTTTCTTCGAATATTTTTCATTCGAAGATGCTTCTTGTAATTTTATGCCATATTTTTCTTGCAATCTCTCTTTAAGTGTGATACCATGAATAAGCCTTTTCCAATTGTCATATATTCGTTTGAGTCTTTTTTCTTCTTCTTTTCTAGCTTGCTCTATCTGTTCCTATTATGGACAAATTTTAACCAGTCGATTATATTATTAAAATGTTATAGAATCTCTAACTATAAACACATATTAAGATCTTTTAAATTCTTACTAAAAACTTGCCAAAGGCAAACAAATAATAATAATTGTAAAATAAATAAATAATAATTTAAAAATATATATCGGTTTAATTTTTCATTATCTTTTCCGTAATATTATTAATTTAAAAATTTAAAATAAAATATTGAAAACCTTATTTAGGAAAAATGAAAATTGAGAGAATCAGGCTTTATATATATATATATATATATATATATATATATATATATATATATATATATATATATATATATATATATATATATATATATATAATATATATATATATATATATATATATATATATATATATATATATATATATATATATATATATATATATATTATATAATATATAAATATATATATATATATATATATATATATATATATATATATTGTATATACATAGTAGTATATATATATATATATATATATATATATATATATATATATATATATATATATATATATATATATATATATATATATATATATATATATATATATATAGAGGTGATTCAAAACCTCTGTGACAAACTCGGAGGGCTGATAGAGCAAACGATAAGGAACATTTATTGTTAAATAAGCTATGTTGTATGACGCTTCAGTTACGGATGATGTAAGGTAAACCACGTGATGTTGTTTGACGCGTCGTTACTTGGTAACCGGAGATTTTGGGTATTCTAATGTTATGTATGTGTGCGTGCGTACATCTGTGTACTCCGAGGGTTGATAGAGGTAACAATAAGGATATTTTGTTAAACAACGTATGTGTTTTGACGCGAGGTTGTAAAGCAAACAATGGTAGCTTGTTATGAAATCATCTCGAAGGCGCTGATGAAGGCGAGCAAACATTGTGTGGTGGGGTGATTTCTGTGTGGAAACCGTTCCCGGTACATGAGGTGCGCTCTTCGTCCATTTCCGTTCGCCGCACTGTAACACATTATCATGTCGGTTAACTCGGGAAGAGTGTAGTGATCCATTCGTAATCGATGCCTACACTGTACTGAATCAACGATGAATTGGGCAAGGTAAAGGTATTGCCACGTGTTTCCGAAGGACGTTAAGCGTACACACATGTACGCACGCACAAACACATTAAAATTGAGTAACCTAAATCGTCGGTAACCTACATGCGACGCGTCACACAACATAAACTAGTGTACCTTCAATCGTCCGTAACTTTGAAACGAAGCGTCATACAACATAGGTTATTTAACAATAAATGTTCTCGTTTGTTCTATCAGCCCTCCGAGTTTGTCGCAGAATCATCCTGCATATATATATATATATAAATAAAAATATATATAAAATAAATATATATATATATATATATATATATATATATATATATATATATATATATATATATATATATATATATATATATATATATATATATATTAATATATAGTATTAGGGATGTACCGATACTCAGAAAAGAGGCCAAATATACCGATACCGATACTCTATTTTTTTAGGTGCCGATACCGATACTGATACTTTAATTAATATAATAAATACACAGTAATAAGATAGAACATTTGTGCACTGCTAGGCAACTCAAGATTGCATTCCCTGTACAAACAATACTTAGTCATTTATATTTCATATTTGGTTGTGCCCAATATATTTTTTTTATAAATTAAAATAGTATCTTTAAGGAATAATAATTGCAAATAATTTTAATAACTTTTTTATGTTTGTGTTTATTTAAAAAATATTCCATTTTCAAGTAAGTATTAACAAAATTTAGCTACTAGCTTTTATGTTTTAACATGATTACAATTATAAGAAGATTCTTTAACTAGCTACAATATAAAGAATAAAAAATAATGAAAGAAGAGACCAATTAATCAGCCGAAAAGTTAAAATAAAACGCTATTTACTCAAACATGACATAATAAAATACTCCTTTAAGATAGATATCATTCAATACTCAAATTCAAAAATTCACAAATTGTGATGCAAAAACATTAAGCTTTCACTAGTATCTGGCGAGAGACTGTTCCTTTTTGGGGTGTTTACATTCCCACCTAACCTACACTATAAATACGCTCTCTCGACTGGATGAAGGAGGTGCTGATACACCTGCAAGCACTGATAATAATGAAAACCTTGGCCCATTTTCATGCCACCGTATGAAAGGATTCTCTTCTGTAGGCAGCATCTCATGTTTTCGTAGAGCCTCATCTCCTCTTTCACAGACTGCAAATTTGAATTATCTTTGCTCCTTGATGACTGTCTCTTCAGTTTTTACGATGAGGTTCCCTGGTGTGATTCCTTTGAAGGTGAATGAGATGTCAATGCAATCCTCATCTTCAGTAGGTTTATTTGCTGAAAAGCCACCATCGTCACTATCAGTGCTGTTGCCAGGGGTTGCAGATAAGGCGGCTTCCACTTTTTTTTTTTTTTTTTTGTCAAGCGTAGAGCAAGCTCCTCGGTTATGCTATTTTAATGCATTCTAGAAGTGGTTCACCGTCGGAGGTGCCATTCTTGTGGGGTTTCAGCTAGATTAAGGAATTCCTTATTAGAACCTTTTATTTATTTATTTTTTTACAGTTGTCACCGCCGCTCACGGGCAGAACCCTATTCAAGGAGTGGGTGTTGAACGCTTCAAAAATCCATCTAACGCAAATTACGCAGATGAGCACAGTCGCAGGCTTTAAAGTGAGGGAAATTAAATTGAGTAGGAAACACAGATGATGGAAGAGAATTCACAGAACAGAGGTGGCAGGAAAGAAAGAAGCACCGCAGCGAACCTGTTACTAACATCAACACAAAACTCATGTGCCGACACAGCACCCCTTGTGCTACGAGGGCGTCGTAAAGGTGGTGGTACGCGAGTGGATAGTTCCCTCGAGCACTTGCCTCTACAGTACCTATAGAAAAGGGATAAAGCACCAACATCGCGCCACAAATATAAAGGGTCAAGTGAACTAGAAAGTACAGGATAAGCCTTTTGGCCTTTGACTCGACCCTATCCAAAAGCCGGATGAAACCAGAGCCCCGCCCCCCACAGATATGAGAGCAGTACTACATACAAGGGCGGATGAGACCCTTGTATAGGTGGAGTTACTGAGAAGAGGAAAAAAAGTCTCGCACTCTAAACAGAACTGCCAGTTTCTTTGAGGCCGCCCAAGCAACCACTGTGATTTGAGGTTTCCAAAACATTTTTTTGTTTATGTTAAGGCCAAGGATGTTTATATTGTCAACAGGAGAGACGAGAGACGAAAGAGATAGAAAAGTTAAGTGTCTTAGAGTGAGAGATTTGTAGAAGTTGGGTTTTAAAGAATTAAATTTCACAAGCTTGAGACGACCCAACCCTGAAATTCTATCCAGATCAGCGAGAATAGAATTGGAAAGATTAAGACGAGAGGCAATTCTAGAAGTAAAAGAGGGAGGAGAATTGATATGAGTTGAAGAATGAAGGGTCAAGTCATCGACATATGAGTGGATAGAGTTAGATGTGCAGGTGAGAAGATCATTGATGAAAATCAGGAATAAAGTAGGAGATAAAACAGAACCCTGAGGAACACCACTAGCTGGACAGAAAAGAAGTCGTTCATCAATAGCATAGAGCCGACATTGAGCGATTTACAGAAGAAGTGCCCAGGTAAGCAAAGAGAAGAAGGAAACCCAAAGGAGGGTTGCCTGGAAAGCAGCTGACACGTGCCATCCCGGGTCATGCTTTGGATATGTCAAGTGCCACCACACAAGTCTTCCGTAGTTCCTAAGGGCAAAAAAATAAATAAATCTGTTAAATAGGAAAGTATACGCCGTAGATCTCGAGCACCGAAAGCCGTACTGGTAATCAGAAAGAAGGGAAAGAGATTCCAGATGATCTAAGAAGTGAGAGTTGAAAAGGGTTTCAAAGATCTTAGAAAGAATACAAGTGAGAGCTATAGGGCGATAGTTAGAAGGATCAGAGCAGCATCTTTTTTTCGGAATAGGTTGGACATATGCGCGCTTCCAACACTGAGGGAAAGTGCTAGTATTGAGGCATAGAGAATATAGTTGAACGAGGGGTGGGGTCAGCACGGAAGCACACTTCCTCAAAACTCGGAGAGAAATGCCATCCGGGCCACCCGCCTTCCTAACGTTCATAGATTTCAAGAGCTCATGCACCCGATCAAATGAAATGACAGGTAAAGGCATAGGACACCTGAGAGGAGAAGGAGGAGGAAGAGGAATACCAGAATCGTCCAGGGTTGAATTAGAGGAAAATAGGAGGCCAAAGAGATGATTGGCCTTTTCAGTTGGAGTATTAACAACAGAATCATCAGAGCGAATAAGAGGAGGAAAGGATGATTTACAGAAGTTGTTAGAGATGTTTTTTTCAGGCAAGAGGCTAGAGAGATTTGTCAGTAGGAGAACCAAGGAGGTCAGCGCATTTTCGTTTAATGAAAGTCCGCTTTGCTCGTCGAAGAGTATCCCTGCAACGATTTTTAGCTGAATGAAAAATTGGCAAGAGTGATAGGAGAACGAGAATTTTCCACACCCTGATACATTGTTCCCTAGCCTGAATGGCCAGGAACAAGCAATGATCGAACCATGGGATTTTGAGGAGAAAAAGATTTAGTCCAAGAAGGAATGAACCTGCTTATCCCATTAACAATTACAGTTCCCACTTTATCGGCAGAATCTGAAGCGTCTTAAGAGTCAAAGCAGTCAGTTGCTCCAGATCGTTGAGAATACTGAATTCGGCTTCCTCCCAATTGGCCTGATAAAAGTGCCAGAAACTGCATAAGGCAGGATGGGATGTTGGAGAGTAGGCATAAAATTAAGTGATATATGTTGTATCAGATTCCGATAGGAGCGAAGGTGGTGTATTTATAGAGAGAAGGACTAGTGGTGAAACATAGGTCAAGTGTGTTCAAGAATCGGTTGGGACGATCCGGAATGTGTGTAGGTTCTTTAATTAGTTGCTCCAGATCGTTGAGAATACTGAATGATTCGGCTTCCTCCCCACCTAAATCAGTATGAGAGGAACCCAACAATTCAGTTTTGTGTACATTGAAATCCCCTAAATAGAGGACCTCAGTATTTGGATGAGAAGATATAACAGTCTCGTGAGAAGTAGTAAGGTAATCAAAAAAGGCATGAAAATCTGTTCTGTTAGGAGAACAGTAGCAGAAGCATAAGAATATTGTAGTAGAAGGAAGAAAGTTAGGAGATTCGAGATTCTCAAGACGTGTTATAGGAATGTTTATATTTACATAGGCACATACTCCACCCTTCAAACGGAAATTATAAAATGTTATAGTTGGATATATTAAACGAGTTGAAGGATGAATTCTTAGCCATCTGGGTCTCAGACAAGAGCATAAAATTAGGTTTAGAGTTAGAAAGGTAGTATTCCATGGATGCAGAGTTAGAGTGCAAGCCATTGATGTTGGTAAAGTCAAAAGAAAGCCATGCCTGTGCAAATCTGCTATCATACACGCACACGCAATCACAAAAAAAACAAAAACCAAAGGAGAAATGAGGAAAATTTATTCGTACGCTAAAACCTAAATTTTAAAACAATAAAACCCTATTTACAGCAAATATCTAAAATATGAATAATCCAGAAAGTTTAAAAACACTCGCGCACTCAATGAAATTGCGTAAAAAAAAATACTATTGATCAACTAAAAAAGTAGATAAATCTGTATAAATTATAATAATGACTGTCCAAATAGGTAAATTTTACGCTAAAGACCAAGTTGGAGAAACGCTAAAAATCTAAGTTAAAAAGAAAATCGAGGAAACATAACTTGGTACTAGCTATCTATATCGAACTAGATTTTTTATTGAATCTAAAAGTTTCTCATAATTTTTCACCCAAAAAGTAAGAAGTATCGGCTAAGTATCGGCCATTTTAACCGATACCGATACCATAAAAAATGGCCGATACTACCGATACCGATACCGATACCGGTACATCCCATTAATATATATATATATATATATATATATATATATATATATATATATATATATATATATATATATATATATATATATATATATATATATATATATATATATATATATATATATATATATATATATATATATATAAGTTTGGTAAAAGGTCAAGGTATGTGGTTGTGACGTATGGCCCATCTGAGGGAAACGTTGAGAGTATGATTTTTTGGGATAATCTGGAATGTTCTATGTTTTGATGGGGTGAGAGTAGGAGCTTCAGATTGATAGTGTTGGGGACCTGAATGGTTGGATATGGGTGATCAAAAAAGGGATGGTATAACAGGTGGTTTTGGGGTGGCGGAAGAAAAAGGAGAATGGTAGGAAGGTGATTGATTTCAGTGAGAGAGAGGCATGTGTGTAAGTAATACTTTCTTTAAAACACAAGAGTATCCATAAGTATACTAGAGTTGGTGTAGGTAAAGATGGTATCGAAGTGAAAAGTAGATTGATTTAGTGTTGGTGAAGAAGGAGAGATGTTGAAGTATGTGTTGGATGTTAAATCGGTGAGGGGGTTAGGAGCATGGGATTATCTGATCATTATGTTGTTCTATGTAAAAATAAGTAGTGGGGTTTGGATGGAGAGGAAGGTGATACGAAAGGTATGTAGGCAAAATTAAGAGTGAGAAGTTAAGTGTGCAAGATAAGGATAAGTATGTAAGAGCTCTCGCTAGGTAAAAACGGTTGAATGTGAAACAGTTGATACTGAGCAAACTAAAGAAATGAAGGGAGCTTTTAAATTATTGTTAGTAGTGCAAAGGAGGGTGTGTGGATGTGCCAAAGTAGGAAGTAAGAATGAACAGCGAATGGTGGAATGAAGAGGTGATGAAAGTGGTTAAAGGTAAAAAAGAAGCGTGGTTGAATGTACTAAAAGCAAATGATGAAGATTCAAAAGAAAGATGCTTGGAATTATATATGGAGGAAAAAGCAAGACTAAATGGTGTATACGCAGGAGAAAAAAAGAGGTAAATGAACAGTTTGGAAGGAGGGTGAATGGGGACCGACAAGGAAATAGGAAGCTGTTCTGGAAGGAAGCACGAAAGGTTAAATGAGAATAAGGGGGAATCTGTTTAGAATAATGAATAAGGGATGGTGCTTTTGCAACTGATGAAATGGATGTGAGGGAGGTGGAAGAAGACTTCGAAAATCTGCACAATATTAACAGTAAGATGAGGTGTTAGTGAATGTGTGTGGTTTTGGTGCAATAAGGAATAGGTATTTGGGGATGAGGTTAATGGGTAGAGTTAGAAAGTTGAAGAATGGTAAATCTGCAGGTATATAGATGAAATTACTGGTGAAATGATCAAGAACGGGGCGCGATGGTGATTGATTGGATTTGAAGTTGTGTAACAAAACGCTTGTGGAGGGTGTAGTTTCGATTGATTGGAACAGATCCTACCTTTGCATAAGGGTAAAGGTGATAAGGGGAACTAGAAATTATAGGGGGAATAAGTTCATTGAGTGTTGTAGGGAAGATATCATGCTGGTATTTTTGGTCGAAAGAGTGCGTCGAGTGACTGAGGGACTGATTGGTGAAGAACAAGGTGCGTTTAGGAGTGGTAGAGGATGTGTGGATCAAATCTTTACATTGAAACAAATGATTGAGAAAATGAGGGAGAAGAAGAATAAATTGTATTTTGGTTTTATGGATTTGCAACAGGCGTATGATAGAGTTAATAGGGAATGTTTATGGCGGTGTTAGTAATATAAGGTGTTGGTGGTAGGCTTCTTGAATGGAATAAAAAGTATATATGACGATAGTGAAGCGGGTGTAAGAATAAATGGTGTCAATGGTGATTGGTTTAGGATTAATAGCGGAGTAAGACAGGGTTGTGTTATGTCTCCTTGGTTATTCAATTTGTATATGGATGGGGTTATGAAAGAATTTGAGGTGGGGATGGCAGGAAATGGTGTTAGAATGATGGAGAATGGAGATGAGTGGAGGGTGCCCTACCTATTATATGCGGATGATTTGGTTCTGTGTGGTGAATCTGAAGAGAGTTTGAGAGGATTGGTAGAGAGATTTGGCAGGGTGTGTAAAAGGAGGGGCTTGAAAGTAAACGTGGATAAGAGTAAGGTTATGGTTGTGAGTGAGGACACTCCTCAGTGTGAAGTTATGTTAGATGGTGAGCAGCTAGAACAAGTGTCTGAGTTTAAATATTTAGGGTATATGTTGGATGAGAAGGGAACGGACGATGCAGAGTGTAGTAGGAAAGTTGTGAATGGCAGGAAGGTGGCTGGTGCAATTAAATCGTTGGTGAATGTAAAGGGACTAAGTCTTGAGTGCGCTAGAGTCTTACATGAGGGTATGTTGTTACCTGTGTTATTGTATGGTAGTGAGACTATGGTCTGGAATAAGTATAGATCTAAAGTTCAATGTGTTCAGATGGACAATCTTAGGGGTGTGCTAGGTGTGAGAAGAATTGATAAAGAGAGGAATGAACGTATTAGAGAGTGGTGTGGTGTGAAGAAAGTGGTAAATGAGAGAATAAATGAAAGTATGTTGAGATGGTTTGGTCATGTTTGGAATGATAGTAGGTTGGTTAAGCGGATGTATAGTGGTGAGTGTGTTGGGAACCGACCGGCTGGGAGACCGAAGAGAAAGTGGATTGAGTCGGTGAACGAATGTCTGAAGGAGAGAAATGTGAGTTTGGCAGAGGCGAGAATAAAGGTGCATGATAGGAGAGAATGGCGGGGTTTTGTATGGGGGCATGGTTGTGGCCCACCTGGCCAGGGGATGAACCCTTACATTGACGATTTACCATAGTGAGGGTCCGTCGCGGTCCCGTGAAGCTCTAGGGTGGATTTTCTGTCTGTGACGAGCTCTCACTAATTAATGGTACAGAGGGGGCGGTAAGGCTGGGCTTTCTTTTCGACGTTTGTCATGTTCTCCTACTGCTTTTCTTTTCCGATGCTTGTACAGCACCTTACCCCCAATCTTGGGGCAAAGAGGAAGGTGAAGAAAGAAAAGAAAGAAAAGAATATATATATATATATATATATATATATATATATATATATATATATATATATATATATATATATATATATATATATATATATATATATATATATATATATATATATATATATATATATATATATATATATATATATATATATATATATATATATATATATAATGTAACAAAAGATTTACCATTCTTTTAATTGAGAAACGAAATTTCGATAATTAATAATAGTACTTATTAACTTAAAGCTTCACAACTAAATTAACAATTTAATTTAAAATACTGTGCAATAAAGTTAAAATTTATTATTAAGCATTACTATCCTAAGCTAAACTTTTTATTATTTACTATAAAAATCCTATTTTTGTTAAAATATATTTGGTAGAGCGGCTCTCTATATAATAAAATAAATAAAAAAATAATAATAATAAATAATTAACTAATAAATATGCAAGAAATGAATAGGGTAAATCAGGCAACTCTAGTAACTCAATATTCTGAGGGTCTTATTCTTCACAAGATAAAAAAAATATATATATATATAAAGAGCGTCATAATAGCCAAGCCACGAAAAGATTTTTTTTAAATCTAGAAATTCTAAGAAATAGTCCCTGTCAAGACTAACACTGTAAAAATTTATCATTTAACTCGAGATTTGGGTAAATCACTAAAAGCTTTAAACAAATACATGCGGCAAGAACAATGAAAATGGAGACCGAAATCAACAAACGCGTCCCCAACATAAAGTGCCTATTAATTACGTTTTACTACATATTTATTATTTAGAATTTGTAAATATATGAATATAATATAATGTCAGTAGTTTCTCCTTAATAAACATAAGAGTATGATAAATCAATCTATAAGGTTATAACAAGTAACATTCATCCTGATAAAATGTGAAATAAAAATAACATAATAACTATAACAGACGTAATAAACAATCGAGGCAAATTATGTGGGAAATACTGTGTTTTCTAGAACATAAATTTAAAAAATTAATAGAAAATCTGAAAATAATCTGATTTCAAGTAGTTTGGGGAATGTTCTTTGTGATATGTGATAAAGATGTGGCTGTGTATTCTCATATTAAGGTATATTTTAAATTTTTAAATAAAAAGCACATACCTGGTTCCAAGCGTCTAAGAGAATATCTTTAAATTCTTCACAAACAACAAAACCATCAATTATTGGATGACAAGAACCCGAATGAAAATCAAACCCGGTGACAGCACCAGCACAATCAATGTTGATTTTTCGAGCAATGCGATTAAGACCATTAACTAAAGTAATAAAAAAAGGAAAAAAGAAAATAACTCAAAATAGTTTGAAGTATTACTAAAATGAATTCATTTGTCAATAAAAAATTGCTATTAAGAAAATAATGCATGATTAACCGATTTGAATTTAAAAACCTTAAAAGCAATAAATTAAAACTAATAATTGGATGAATAGTTCGACTAATGTGTATGTACTAAAAATAAGGCTCTACAGGCAATAAAAGGAGAATGTATAAAATTATCGTACATGCCAGAAAGGCCAAGAATTGTGGAATTTATTACAATATCAAATTTTTTTGAACAATTATGCACGTAAAACTTACTAGGTAAATGAACGCATCCTCTTGGAAGCATACATGGTTTGAACAGATCCACATTACCATATTCATTTCTGGGCACTCGTCCATCCTTAGCAATGGGTGGTTCATAATCTTCAACTTGCCATTCTCCAAAGAGTTCAAGAGGCCTATCTTTTATAACTTGGCATGTACTCTAGGATATATATATATATATATATATATATATATATATATAGGTTTATATATATATATATATATATATATACATATATATATATATATATATATATATATATATATATATATATATATATATATATATATAGGACATTTATAAGTGGTTGACTCCGTTAATATTAGGTTAGGTTAATTTAGGTTAAGTTTGGTTAGGTTAGGTTAGGTTAGGTTGTTAGGTTAGTTAGGTTTGGTTGGGTTAGGTTAGTTACCGAAAAATTTAATGTATTTACCCTAAAAATTTATTAAATAACGAAACATTTAATTATTGGTTTTTGCCCTGGAGCTCAACAACTTATAAAAGCCATATATATATATATATATATATATATATATATATATATATATATATATATATATATATATATATATATATATATATATATATATATATATATATATATATATATATATATATATATATATATATATATATATATATATATATATATATATATATATATATATATATATATATATATATATATATATATATATATATATATATATATATATATATATATATATATATATATATATATATATATATATATATGTATATATATATATATATATATATATATATATATATATATATATATGTTGTTATTATATACATATAGTTTTAAATCAAAATAGCTTAGGACGCCAATAGTAATAATAAGATTACAATGCCTTAATTATAAGAGACTAGTAGATTCCTTTTGAATAGAAGAAAATTTTCTTAGATATTTATCATAAATTTATTTAAGAATGGTAGCAAAAGCTTTCGACCTTTAAATTCTAGGTCCTCCTTCAGCTGCTGTTATACATCAACTAAATTAAATAATGAAAATATAAAATAAAAATATCAAATTTTGAAAATTAATTTACAAAAGTTTGGTTTTAAGTTTTTTGAAAAAAGGTGAGGAGTGCAGAATGTTGTTTATGATGGGATCTATGTGTGAGTCTTTTCTTTGTATATTGTAATTGTTGGAATTTGTTATGCAATAGGATTCAGAAAGTTTTCTAAGTTGTAGATTGTCAATGTGAATAATGGGTGTCATGTGGTTAATGTTTATGTTATGATTATGTGTGGATCTATGAAGGGTAAGGGCAGAATTAGGGTTATCTTGGAGAAGGTCATATTTATGTTGATAATTACGACGGGGAAAATCATGTGTTTCTCCAATGTATAGGTTGTTACAGTTGGCACAGGGAATTTTGTACACACATTGGGAAGTAAAGGAATCAGAATGAGTACGAGGTTTGAAGATTTTTTTGAAAGGAAGTACATTGGAGGAAGAAACAAGGATAGATTTGGGTAGGAATTTTTTACACATGTTGTGAGATGTGGTGGGTAGAGGGAGATATGAAGTGTGTGTGTTGTCTTGTCTTCTTGGATTAGTGTAAAAGGTGTTCTTTGCTTTACGGAGGGCATTATTAATGATGTGGTGTGGATAAGATAATTTACGAAAAGTTGAAGAAATTAAGTTAAATTCGGATTGCAAATGGAGGGGGGAACAAATCCTGAGTGCTCTAAGGAAAAGAGAAGATAAAGTGCCAATTTTAGTGTTTAGTGAGTGGGAAGAGAACCAGTGAATATAATTAGGGTTAGCAGTAGGTTTTCTGTAGATGGAGAATTGTATATGATTATGAGGGGACCAGGTCAAGAGAGCATCTAAAAAAGGAAGGGAGTTGTTGTTGGCAAGTTCAAAGGTAAATTTAATGTTAGGGTGGATGTTGTTGATATGATTGAGAATATCGTTTGGATTGGTGTTAACAGGAATGGCTGCAAAAATGTCGTCAACATATCGGAACCAAAAGGAATTATTTAGAAGAGGATGAGGAAGAATATGATAGATTTCCAAGAGTTCCATAAAGATGTTTGCAAGAATGGGAGAGAGGGGAGATCCCATGCTTAAACCATTGTTTTGTTTATAGTAAGTGTTGTTAAACTGGAAATAGTTGTGCTCAAGGGTAAGGAGAATAAGCTGTTTAATGAGAGGGAAGGGATGAGAAAGATTAATATTGTTTTCAGAAATGAAGCGTTCGAGGAGAGAGATAGTAAGAGGGACAGGAACAGAAGTAAAAAGGGAAACAACATCAAAACTAAGAAGGCTGTGGGTATTAGTGTTAATGTCTCTGGACTTGGAAATGAAATCTTCAGTGTTGGAAATGTGAGAAGATGAGATGTGTCCTATGAGGGGTTTTAAGCAGTTAGCAATCCATTTGGAAAGTTTGTATGTAGTTGAGTCAATGTTGGAGATAATAGGTCTGAGTGGTATGTTTTGTTTATGTGTTTTTGGTATGCCGTAGAACTGTGAGAGTTTAGGGAGAGTAGATTTTAATTCATTATGTAGTAAAGGAGAGTTAGAAAGGATTTGTTTAAGTTTGTGGTTGAAGATGTTTTGTGAATTTTTTAAAGGGTTTTTAGTAAGAAGGGAATATGTGTTGTTGTCATCTAACAGAGTATTGCATTTGTTAATATAATCTTGAGTGTTGAGAATGACAATATTGTTTCCTTTGTCTGAGCGAGAGATAGTTATGTTATTGTTTCTTTGGAGAGAGGAAAGGGCAGTATAGAATTTTTTGGGGCAAGTTTTGAAGGACAAGGTGTTGATGATATTTGATGTTAATAAGCCTTTAAGAAAGTCAAAATTATAAGAATTGTTACGATTGTTAAACTTCCAATTATCAAAGTCCAGGAAAAACCTTTTCAAAGGATCACTTTGTTGTATCGAAAAAGAAAGTCCATATCCTAGTAAGATACTTTCATCCTTAGTGAGAATATGGTCTGAGAGGTTAATAATCTGGTCCTTTCAAAAAAATCTTCAAACCTCGTACTCATTCTGATTCCTTTACTTCCCAATGTGTGTACAAAATTCCCTGTGCCAACTGTAACAACCTATACATTGGAGAAACACATGATTTTCCCCGACGCAATTATCAACATAAATATGACCTTCTCCAAGATAACCCTAATTCTGCCCTTACCCTTCATAGATCCACACATAATCATAACATAAACATTAACCACATGACACCCATTATTCACATTGACAATCTACAACTTAGAAAACTTTCTGAATCCTATTGCATAACAAATTCTAACAATTACAATATACAAAGAAAAGACTCACACATAGATCCCATCATAAACAACATTCTGCACTCCTCACCTTTTTTCAAAAAACTTAAAACCAAACTTTTGTAAATTAATTTTCAAAATTTGATATTTTTATTTTATATTTTCATTATTTAATTTAGTTGATGTATAACAGCAGCTGAAGGAGGACCTAGAATTTAAAGGTCGAAAGCTTTTGCTACCATTCTTAAATAAATTTATGATAAATATCTAAGAAAATTTTCTTCTATTCAAAAGGAATCTACTAGTCTCTTATAATTAAGGCATTGTAATCTTATTATATATATATATATATATATATATATATATATATATATATATATATATATATATATATATATATATATATATATATATATATATATATATATATATATATATATATATATATATATATATATATATATATATATATATATATATATATATATTATTATCATCATCATCATCCACCTTTTTTCCCCAAGACTGGGGGTAAGGTGCTGCCATGCATCGGAAACCGAAAAGTAGTAGAAGAATAGGACACAAGCTCTAAAAGAGCCTACAGCCTACGCTCTCTTTATACTCTTTTAGTGAGAAGTCGTCGTACTGTGAAAACCCACCAGAGCTTCACGGGACCTCGACGACCCTCCCTATGGCAGCATTTGTCAATGTAGGGCCCATCCCTCTGGGCCTATGTGGCCACAACCAAACCCCCAAACCCAGATATTCACTCCTATTATGCACCTTCTTCTCGCCTCTGCCAAACTCACATTTCTCTCCTCCAGGCATTCTTTCACTGACTCAATCCACTTTTTCTTCGATCTCCCAGCTAGTCGATTCCCAACACACTCACCTTGTCATACATCCGCTTAACCAACCGACTATCATCTATCCTTTCCACATGACCAAACCATCTCAACGTACTTTCATTTATTCTCTCATTTACCCATTTCTTCACACCACACTATCTAATACGTTCATTCCTTATTTTATCAATTTTTCTCACACCTAACACGCCCCTAAGATTGTCTATCTGAACACATTGAACTTTAGATCTATACCTCTTATTCCAGACCATAGCCTCACTACTATACAGTAACACAGGTAACAACATACCCTCATGTAAGACCCTAGCACACTCAAGACTTAGTCCGTTTACATCCACCCACGATTTAATTGCACCAGCTACCTTCCTGCCATTCACAACTTTCCTACTACGCTCTGCATCATCCTTTCCCTTTTCATGCAACATATATCCTAAATATTTAAACTCAGACACTTGTTCCAGCTGCTCACCATCTAACATAACTTCACACTGAGGACTGTCCTCACTCACAACCATAACCTTACTCTTATCTACGTTTACTTTCAAACCCCTCCTTTTACACACCCTGCCAAATCTCTCTACCAATCCTTTCAAACTCTCTTCAGATTCACCACATAAAATCAAATCATCCACATATAATACGTGGGGTACCCTCGGCTCACCTCCATTCTCCATCATTCTAACGCCATCTCCTACCACCCCCACCTCTAATTCTTTCATAACCACATCCATATACAAATTGAATAACCAAGGAGACATAGTACATCCCTGCCTCACTCCGCTATTAATATTAAACCAATCACTTTTGACACCATTTATTCTTACACACGCTTCACTATTGTCATACATACTTTTGATTCCATTCAGAAGCCTACCACCAACACCATATATCACTAACACCTGCCATAGAGCTTCCCTATTAAAACCTATCATATGCCTGTCGCAAATCAACATATATATATATATATATATATATATATATATATATATATATATATATATAGATATAGTAAGAGAGAGAGTATATATATATATGATTTTTTAAAATTATTTTTTCTAATTTATATATATATATATATATATATATATATATATATATATATATATATATATATATATATATATATATATATATATATATATATATATAGGGTTCACACTGAAATTTTGAATTTGATTTCCCTGACTTTCCCTGATTTTCCCTGACCAGCGTGTTCGTTATTTTTGGCGTATAAAATATCTATTAATCATTATTGCAGCCTATTTACTCAGTTCATACATTAAATTATTGAAAATTTACTTTAGAAACTGTTCATCATCATGGATGAATTTAAAATATTTTTTTTAGTAATCAGCCTATACCTTCCCCATAGCCGTCCAACACACTCCTTTTTTATTTTTTCCAAAAGTAAACAGTTTTATTTATACAAAAAGAAAATAAATTAAAAGCTTACATTAATAGCCTAGGTGAATAACGTCCACTGTGATCACAAAAGTTCTAAATGGGGAGATTTAGGTTAACTTTTTCTTCTCAAGCATCTGAATTTTTGATTTTATAGCTTCTTCTTCTGTCAAAGCTTTCAGTTTTAACATCTTTCTCTGCTCTTCAAGTTTATAGATCTGTATGGATAATTTTCTTTTTTCAACCTTTTTATTCTCTTCTTTTTGGTTCTGTTTTGACTCTGAGATGTTCTTCATATCTCCTATGGGCAGCTCTTACATTTGTCAACATTTTTTGAGTGATAGGAACTTTATGAATACTTTCATGAGATTTTATAGCATTGTGCACTGTTCTTTGAGAAATCAGACAATGTTCTTTCAGATTCTCCACTAAAATTGCTTAATTTATAGAAAACCCTCCTTCCACTGTCGCATTTCCATGCAAAAATATCAGTCCTAATTTAATAATTTGCCACAATTCCACATAACATTGATTCCCAGGTACTATAGAAGAAAAAACTAATCAAGTCTCTTAAAAAGACAGTCACCATCCAAAAATATTTTGAATTTTAATTCAAGGGTAGAATGAGCTTCACTGCTTTCTAGAAAAATAGGGAGCAAGTCCATGGTTAATCACATATTTACATTTCATCGGCCCCATTTTAAAATTTGAAGCTACAGCACTATCTGGAAACATTAATTTAAATGTTTCCTATATCTGCACATGAGTTTAAAGACATTTTATCATCCACCACCTTTAATGTCCATAGTATTTCAGATCTTGTAACATCATCTTTAATGCAAAAAGATGAAACTGATTGATAAACTGGTTTTGGTTGGTTATTAATAGAACACTTAGGGTCATTTACAATCGGTTGAGTATGATTAGAAGTTGATGGAATGGCATAATTTTCAGTGCACACACTTTCACTAATATTTGTATTATTAGAACACGTAATGAAAAAGTTTTTCAATGATGGTTGGTCCTGCTGAGTTTTGATTAAATTCAAAATGAGTTTCCCCTTTAGGAAACTTCTGGTTATTCCATGTGATAGATCAAAGTTCTTTTTACATAATTTACAGTATGCCTTGGAACTATCAGGTCCTTTACCCAACCACCTGATAAACTGTGGGTTCAGTTTGACGTCCAACCACTGGTCGTTAAAGTTAGTTTTTTTGTTTGAAGTCATTTTATAAATAAATAATAAATATCTTCAACTGCACAAAAATCCAAAATCACTTCATCAAACCTCAAAAAAAAAAAAAAAATATAAACCTAAAAAAGAAAAAGATATAAACAGATTAAGTCATGTCATACAGTCTAAAACACATCCATATACCAATCACCTTCAATCGAAAGGATGAACTTGGGACAACCTCTACGAACAGAATAGGAAGAATAGTAGGTAATAGTGAACTAAAAATAAAAAGAAACAGGATAGAAGTAGATTTATGGAATGTCATTCCTCGCCCATCCTTTTCATTCACTTATCAAATACATCTCTTATTCCACAATTATACAGTAAGGAAAAAAATATATCAAAAATATGCAACTTGGTCCATGGATCATTCTTCATATGTTTTGAAATTTTAAAATTTCCCTGACTTTTTTGGAAATTTCCCTGACTTTCAGCATATCTTAAAACGTTTTTTTTTCCCTGACTTTCCCTGACTTTCCAGAAAGTGTGAACCCTGTATATATATATATATATATATATATATATATATATATATATATATATATATATATATATATATATATATATATATATATATATATATATATATATATATATATATATATATATATATATATATATATATCAGAGGTGGGCACTTCCGCTCTTTAGTCCGCTAGTCCGCTCCGAGCGGACTACCAGAATAGGTGCGGACTAGCGGAGGTGCGGAGTCATCAGGAAATTAGCGGACTTGCATGTGCGGATCAAAAAAAGTTTCCGCACCTTTTTAAAAAATGAAAATATAGTTTACTTATTAAGAATTCTTATTGGTTATAATAAAGAAATATAATTTTTATTTTAATTTTATAACTAATTATACTTTTAGTCTAAGACTTATTGTTTTTTAATAATTAAACTTCCAAAAATAATCTCAACCTCCTTAAAGGTACCATATATAATAAATAACATTTAAATTGATTTTATAACCCTCATCTATAACTTTAATTAATTATATTATTACTATAATAACTAGGCAATATCTAAATCAATTCTGTGTAAAACCCAAATATATATATATATATATATATATATATATATATATATATATATATATATATATTTTATACAGAGTATATATATATATATATATATATATATATATATATATATATATGTATATTTAAATAAATATTTATTATTATATATATATATATATATATATATATATATATATATATATATATATATATATATATATATATATATATATATATATATATATATATATATATATATATATATATATTGATAAATTCTTTTAATCCTTTCTTCTCATTCCAGCAAAAATTGATATAGAATTATTATAATATAGGTGAAAATTTGATTATAATCTTAATTGAGTAATTTATGGTTAAAAATAAAGAAATAAAATTTAAATATTATAAAAAAGTAAAAGTAAATAAAAAATAAACAAAGTAACAAATAATAAAAATCAAGAAGGAATAAATAAAGAAAGATATATATATGAACAAGAACAAATCAAGAACAAGAAAAAGAAACTTATATCACAAATTTATGACATCTTCAATCCAAATTAAAAATGGAAATAAAAACTCCAACCAGTAATATCTTCGAGAATAAATCGAATGGTAAGAATAACTATATTTTACTTTAATCATTTTATAATCAAATTAGACCTAATAAAATAAACAAACAAAATGTCAAAAGAAGAAGATGAAAATACTGCAAAAGAAATTCTAAAAATAACAATGGATAAACTAACCGACATGATAAAGGAACTGATAGATAGTAAAGAAAAAGGAGTAACAAATGAACAAAGAAAAATGAATTTAATAACACCTAAATTTAGTGGAAAAAAAGAAGAATCTTTTGAAGAATACTTATTCAAGTTAAAAGTATGGATAGAAGAAAAGGAAAAAACTAAAATAGCACAAATAATAGGAGGTTTAGCAGGAGAACCACTAGAAGTAATTATGTCATTAAATGAAAAAGAAATATGGACAGAAAATGGAGTAGAAATAATTATAAGTACATTAAAAGAAAGATATAGTAGAAATAAAGAACAAGAAAGTTATCTTAAAGTACAAACATTATTGAATATGCAACAAAGAAAAGGAGAATCTTTCAGAGAATATGTAGCAAGGTATGATAAAGCAAAAAGAGATTGTGAAAAACTGGATGACATTAAAATAAGTGATAAGGTACATTCATACCAATTGATAAGTAACTCTAATATGAAGGACATGGAAAGAAAGTTAATTATAAATAAGATTGAAGGAATTAAAACAAATATTTTCCTAACAACTAAAGAATCAATTGTAAATATGATGGAATCAGTATGTGAAATTGTAGAAAAAGAAGGCACTAAAAATGAAAATTGGTATAATAAAAATAAATTTTGTACAATATGTAAATACAATAATCATAACACTGAAGAATGTTACTGGAGAGAAAGAACATTTAATTTTAATAAATGTGGTATTTGTAAACGGAATAATCATAAAACAGAAGATTGTTATTGGAATGAAGAATACAATAATGTGTGTTGGAAATGTAAAAAAGAAGGACACATAATGAAAAATTGTAAAGAAAATGAACCAATAGAAGATAAAAATAATAAATCTATATTTTTTATAGAAAGAAATAATGAAAAACTATATTTAGAAAAAATTAACTCTATTATTAATACAGAAAAAGAAGAAAGAAGAAATGAATTAGAGGGAGATTTAGAAGAAAGAAAACTAAATAGAACATTTTTCAATAAGAATGAAGAATGTAATGACTCTAAAGAAATTAAATATCAAGAAGATGTAGTGGCTATTATAGATACAGGAAGTATAGAAACAGTAATTGGAGAATTAGGATTAACAAAATTGATTAGTGGATTAACTGATGAAGAATTACAATATATAGATGACACACAAAAATTTAAAAATGGTTGTTTTGTATTTGGAAAAACAGAATATAAAATATTAAAAGAAATATTATTGCCTTGTAAAATCAAAGGAAAGAGTTTTGATTTAAAAATCAATGTATTAGAGGGTGATATACCTTTATTATTAGGTAAATCAGCAATGAAAAGAATGAAATTAAAAATTAACATTGAAGATGGAACTGTTGATATTTGTGATCTTAATCTACAGAAAGTACAGACATTTGATAATGAAGGAGGACATTCCTGCATACTATTGAATAGAAAACAAAAGAAAACATGTTGGATTAGTCAATTTAAAGACAATTGGATAAAAGAAAAAGATAGAAAAGAAAAATTAAAAAAGCTACATAGACAATTTGCTCATTGTGGAATAGAAAAATTATTTAAAACAATAAAGAATGCTAATCAAAAACAAATAAAAGAAGAAGATTTTTGGAATAATGTAAGAAAAGAATTGGAGCAAATTGTGAAAGAATGCGAAATATGTAAAAAATATAAGAAAACTCCACCAAGACCTGTAGTAGGTTTGCCATTAGCAAATAAATTTAATGAACTAATTCAATTAGATGTGGGAGAATTTGAAAGTAATAAATTTTTAGTAATAATAGACCATGCAACAAGATATACACAGGCAGTATGGTTAAAAAATAAAACCAGTAAAGAAATTATAGAAAGGTTAATCGAAAAATGGATTATATATTTTGGAAGTCCTAATAGTATTATGTCTGATGCAGGAAGAGAATTTCAAAACGAAGATATGGAAACTTTTACGACAAAATTGAATATCAAATTAATGAGTACAGCGGCAGAAAGCCCATGGAGTAATGGTTTATGTGAAAAAGTAGTAGGGTTACTTAAGGAATCATTATACAAGTTAAAACAAGAAGGACATGATAAAAAGAATAGCATGGCATGGGCAGTTTTTGCTAAGAATGGATTAACAAATTATTTGGGATATGCTCCTAACCAACTTGTTTTTGGAAGAAACATAGGAATACCAAACATAATAGATTGTGATAACATAATAATGAGTGAAAAGAGAGATACTGATGACATGATTAAAGAATTATTAGAAACAATAGAACATGCTAGAAAAATACATATAGAAAATGAAAGTTCAGAAAAAATAAAACGTGCATTGAGAAGTCAAATAAGAGAACACATGTCAAAAGATATAAATATAGGTGAAGAAGTATATTATAAAAGAAACATTGATAAAGAATGGAGAGGACCAGCTAAAATAATGTGTGTAGATGGAAAAACCATCATAGTAAAACATGGAGGTACTTTAAGAGCTGTATCAAAAGTTCATTCAACAAGAATTCAAAAAAGTAAATTAAATGAAAATAATAATGAACTTGAAGATAAAAAGGATGAATATGAAGAAGAAAGAAATGAAAACATGATAGATAATTTAAATGAGAATGGTAATGATACAGAAGAAATAATATGGTCAAACATTATAGATGATGAAACTGATAATGAAAATGAAAGTCAAACTGAAGATGAAGAAGAAGAAGAAGAAATGACATCAATTGATGAATATGAAGAAATTGATCCAAAAAATGTGAAAACAGGTAAATTCTATGAAATGAAATTAAAGAATAATGAAGATATATTAAATTGTTATGTTATTAGTAGAGCTGGCAAAGCAACTAGTAAAAAATATAATAGATGTTATAACATACGTAATTTAAATACAAATAGAATATATGATATAGATTTGAAAGAATTTGAAAAAATATATGAATTAGATGTAATTGAAAATGAAGAAGATAGCGAGGAAGAATCGTTGGATGCAAGTGAGGAGATAATAGATGAAATAGATAGTGAAGATGAAGGTGAGGAGATAAATCAAAGTTATTATAATCATTCAAATGAAGAAATTAAACAAGCCAAAATGAAAGAGATAGAAAATTGGAAGAAGAACAAGGTCTTTGAAGAAGTAAATGATAAAGGTGAAAGAGCAATTAATGTAAGATGGGTAATTAGTGAAAAATTAATGCAGAATAACAAGAAAAAATTTAAAGCTAGATTAGTAGCTAAAGGATATGAAGAAAAAGTGGAGGAAAAAACAGATGCACCAACAGTATCAACTGAAGCAATGAAAATGATACTAACCATAGCTCAGGAAAAGAAATGGAAAATAAATGCTATGGATATTTCAGCAGCATACTTACAAGGAGATACAATAACAAGAAAAGTATATCTAAAACCTCCACCAGAATTTGACAATGGTAAACTTTGGAGACTGAATAAAACCGTATATGGATTACAAGATGCTGCCATGATGTGGTATTTATCATTGAAAAAACAATTAATTAAGTTAGGTTTAAAACAAAGTAAAATGGAACCAACACTATTTATAATGAAAGATTCAATTAATATAGACGGATTATTATGTACACATGTAGATGATATTTTATGGGTAGGAAGTAAAAAATTTGAAAACAATATAATAAATAAATTAAAAAATATCTTTGAAATAGGAGAAAGTAGTT
>JABUQX010040984.1:37500-45000 GCA_015478945.1 Trachelipus rathkii | reverse complement strand
CTTATTTATTCCATATGCAGGGTCTTCCATCACCATCCACAATCTCTCTCTTTGTATTCTATCAAAAGCTTTCTCTAGATCTATAAATGCGATATATGCTACCTTATTCCATTCTATGCTCTTCACTATCATTTTTAAAGAGAATAGCAAGCCAATTTACACTTCTATTTGGCCTGAATCCGTGTTGCCATTTTCCGATATTTCCCTCTAATTCTCTCCGAAGTCTTTTCTCTATTATCCTCTCGTATATTTTATATGCACTCAACAGCAACACTATTCCTCTGTAATTCTGGCATTCTCTTCTATCTCCTTTTTTATGTATTGGACATATCACAGCTTTTCTCCAATCTGACGGTATGTTCTCCTCTCTCCATATACAATTTATAAGTTCTGTCATCCATGTCACCATACCTTCTCCTGTTTTGAATAATTCATTATTTAGTCCATCGACTCCTGGGCTCTTTCCATTCTTTAAGGCTCTTATAGCTTGTCTCACTTCCTCGCCATGTATCGGTTCCAAGTCATCCTGTTCTCGGTCTTCCATTTGTGGGTTATCCTCCTCCATATATTCCTCATCGTCCACCACATTTAATAATTCATCAAAATATTCTGTCCATATCTCCTCGACCTTTTCACTATCCACTATTGGTTCTCTATCTTTGTTAAATATCACATTCGTGTTAGGTTCATCTTTTGTTCTTAATCTCTTAGCCATTCCATATATCAACTTCCTAGTGCTCCTCATGTCTTCCTCCAATTCCGTTATTCCGAGGCACAACAAAGGTTTCACGAACTTAAACTGTTTTATGCTGCCGGCTTGCTAGGCCTGTCGCAGCAACCCTCCTCTTTTATCCGGACTTGGGACCGGCACAGGGATCTTGATCCCTGTAGAGTTATATATATATATATATATATATATATATATATATATATATATATGTATATATATATATATATAGAGTATATATATATATATATATATATATATATATATATATATATATATATATATATATATATATATATATATATTCAATTTGTATATGGATGGGGTTATGAAAGAATTAGGGAGATGGGGTGAGGAGAATGGAGGAGGGTGGAGGGTGCCCTACCCATTATATGCTGATGATTTGGTTTTGTGTGGTGAATCTGAAGAGAGTTTGAAAGGATTGGTAGAGAGATTTGGCAGGGTGTGTGTAAAAGGAGGGGGGTTTGAAAGTAAACGTAGATAAGAGTAAGGTTATGGTTGTCAGTGAGGACAGTCCTCGGTGTGAAGTTATGTTAGATGGTGAGCAGCTGAAACAAGTGTCTGAGTTTAAATATTTAGGATATATTGGATGAAAAGGGAACGGATGATGCAGAATGTAGTAGGAAAGCTAGAATGGCAGGAAGGTGGCTGGCGCATTAAAACGTTGGTGGATGTAAAGGACTAAGTCTTGAGTGCGCTAGGTCTTATATGAGGGTATGTTGTTACCTGTGTTAATGTATAGTAGTGAGACTATGGTCTGGAATAAGAGGTATAGAGCAAAAGTTCAGTGTGTTCAGATGGACAATCTTGGGGGCTTGTTAGGTGTGAAAAGAATTGATAAAATGAGGAAGGAACATATTAGAGTTATGTGGTGTGAAGAAGGTAAATGAGAGAATAAATTAGGTATCGATGATTTGGTTATGTGGAAAGGATGAATGACAGTAGGTTGTTAAGCTGTATAATGGTGAGTGTGTTGGGAATCGACCGACTGGGAGACTGAAGAAAAAGTGGATTGAGTCAGTAAACGAATATCTGAAGGAGAGAATATAAAAGTGCATAATAGGAGGGGAATATATATATATATATATATATATATCATTATATATATTTTGCGTTATATATCTTTACACATATCTAGAAAAAAATATAGATATAGATATAGATATAGATATAGATATATATATAGATATAGATATAGATATATATATATATATATATATATATATATATATATATATATATATATATATATATATATATATATATATATATATATATATATATATATATTGATTTATATTTTGGTGTTCATATTTTTAGTACACTCATCCTCCAGGCAATATATTACTGACCACCACATCCACATATCGTATACACATACTTTAAAGTACACACCAGACTTGATAACACCTGGCATAGACATCCCTATCCCTTATATCCCTATGTGTAGGGGAGAAAGAATTGCCCACATCATGTCCTGGTGTGTCGGACAGACTAAGGACGGTGGTGGCTGGTTATTATTCAATACTAATTGACATCTCTTTGATAGAATGACATGCCTGAGAGTGGTTTGATTGCCAGCAACGGCCTTCTAATTTTCGGGCAAAATTGTATGAAGCGTAAGGGCAATTTGGAACAAGTCAGAGAGGAATAAATGTTGAGGAGTAGAGGAGAGAGGTGATGGATGTAGTTATAAATTTGATTTGAAGTCTGCTAGAATCGTAATGAAGATTTCAGCCTCTCTCTGTAATATTGTGAAATGTGTGTGCTGGTGTGGAAAGGAATGAGAAGGGGAGAGAAGGAGTTGCAATTTTGATGAGTGACTTGTGGTACAAAGCTATGGTAGATTTTGTGTGTGTGAGTCCTAGAATTCTAATGGTTAAATTTAAGTTTGAAAAGTTCAAGGTATGTGTGGTTGTGACGTATGGTCCATCTGAGGGAAACGTTGAAGAGAGTACGATTTTTTGGGATAATCTGAATGATGTTTTGGATGGGGTGAGTAGGAGCTTCAGATTGATAATGTTGGGGGACCTGAATGGTTGGATAGGTGATCAAAAAGAGATGGTATAACAGGTGATTTTGGGGTGTCGGGAAAATGAGAATGGTAGGAAGGTGATTGATTTCTGTGAGGAGAGAGGTATGTGTAAGTAATACTTTCTTTAACACAAGAGTATCCATAAGTATACTAGAGTTGGTGTAGGTAGAGATGGTATCGAAGTGAAAAGTATGATTGATTTTGTGTTGGTGAAGAAAGAGATGTTGAAGTATGTGTTGGATGTTAAATCAGTGAGGGGTTTAGGAATGGGATTATTGGATCATTATGTTGTTCTATGTAAAATTAAGTTAGTGGGGGCTTGGAAGAGGAAGGTGATACGGAAGGAAGTGGGTAAAATTAAGAGTGAGAAGTTAAGTGAACAAAGTAATGCTTAGAATAATGTAAGAGCGCTCGCAAGTAAATCAGTTGAATGTGAACAAGTTGAAACTGAACAAATCTGGGAGCAAATGAAGGAAGTAATTGTTAGCAGTGCAAAAGAAGTATGTGGATGTGCTAAAGTAGGAAGTAAGAATGTTAACAGTGAGTGGTGGAATGAAGAGGTGATGCAAGCGGTTAAGAGTGAAAAAGAAGCGTGGTTGAATGTACTAAAAGCAAATGATGAAATTTCAAAAGAAAGATGCTTGGAATTATATAAGGAGGAAAAAAGAAATACTATAAGGTGCATACGTAGGAGAAAAGAGGTAAATGAACAGTTTGGAAGGAGGATGAATGGGGACTTAACAAGGGAATTGGGAGCTCTTCTGGAAGAGCGAAAGGTTAAGAATGAGAATAAGGGAACCTGCTTAGAATAATAGGGATGGTGCTTTGTAACTGATGAAATGGATGTGAGGGGAGTGTGGAAAGAACACTTGGAAAGTATAATATTGGCAGTAATGAAGAGGATAGTGAATGTGTGTGGGGTTTGATGGTGCAAGAAGATAGGTATTTTGGGGATGAGGCTATTAGCAAGGAGGAGGTAATGGAGAGGAGAAAGTTAAAGAATGGCAAATCTACAGGTATAGATGAAATTACTGGTGAAATGATCAAGAACGTAGGCGATATGGGAATTGATCTGGAAGTTGTGTAATAAAGCGTTTATGGAGGGTATAGTTCCAAGGGATTGGAGGAGAGCAGTAATAGTACCCTTATATAAGGGTAAGGGAGATAAGGGAACTGTAGAAATTATAGGGGAATAAGTTTATTGGAGTGTTGTAGGGAAGATATATGCTTGTATTTTGGTCGAAAGAGTGCGTCGAGTGACTGAAGGACTGATTGGGAAGAACAAGGTGCGTTTAGGAGTGGTAGAGGATGTGTGCATCAAATCTTTACATTGAAACAAATGAGGGAGAAAAGAAATTGTATTTAGGTTTTATGGACGGTAATATGTAATGATAGGGTTAATAGGGAAGCTCTATGGCAGGTGTTAGTGATAGGCTTCTGAATGGAATCAAAAGTATGTATGAGGATAGTGAGGCGTGTGTAAGAATAAATGGTGTCAAAGGTGATTGGTTTAGTATTAATAGCAGAGTGAGACAGGGTTGTGTTATGTCTCCTTGGTTATTCCATTTGGATGGGGTTATGAAAGAATTAGAGGTGGGGGTGGCAGGAAATGGTGTTAGAATGATGGAGAATGGAGAAGAGTGGAGGGGCCTTACTTATTATATGTGAACGATGTGCTTTTGGTGTGAATCTGAAGAGAGTTTGAGAGGATTGGTAGAGAGATTTGGCAGGGTGTGCAAAAGGAGGGGTTTGAAAGTAAACGTAGATAAGAGTCCTCAGTGTGAAGTTATGTTAGATGGTGAGCAGCTGGAACAAGTGTCTGAGTTTAAATATTTAGGGTATATGTTGGATGAGAAGGGAACGGATGATGCAGAGTGTAGTAGGAAAGTTGTGAATGGCAGGAAGGTGGCTGGTGCAATTAAATCGTTGGTGAATGTAAAGGACTAAGTCTTGAGTGCGCTAGGGTCTTACATGAGGGTATGTTGTTACCTGTGTTATTGTATAGTAGTGAGACTATGGTCTGGAATAAGAAGTATAGATCTAAAGTTCAATGTGTTCAGATGGACAATCTTATGGGCGTGCTAGGTGTGAGAAGAATTGATAAAATGAGGAATGAGCATATTAGATTGTGTGGTGTGAAGAAAGGGGTAAACGAGAGAATAAATGAAAGTATGTTGAGATGGTTTGGTCATGTGGAAAGGATGAATGATAGTTGGTTGTTTAAGCGGATGTATAGTGGTGAGTGTGTTGGGAACCGACTGGCTGGGAGACCGAAGAAAAAGTGGATTGAGTCAGTAAAGGAATGTTTGCAGGAGAGAAATGTGAGTTTGGCAGAGGCGAGAAAAAAGGTGCATGATAGGAGAGAATGGCGGGTTTTGTGAGGGGGTATGGTTGTGGCCCACCTGGGCCAGGGGATGAACCCTACACTTGACGACTTACCATAGTGTGGATCCGTCGCGGTCCCATGAAGCTCTAGGGTGGATTTTCTGATTGCGACGAGTTCTTACTAATTAATGGTACAGAGGGGGCGGTAAGGCTGGGCTTTCTTTTCGACTTTTGTCATATTCTTCTACTGCTTTTCTTTTCCGATGCTTGTAGCGCACCTTACTCCCAATCTTGGGGAAAAAAGGTAGATAAAGAAAGATATATATATATATATATATATATATATATATATAAATTTATTTACTATATTTATATATATATATATATATATATATATATATATATATATATATATATATATATATATATATATATATATATATATATATATATATATATATATATATATATATATATATATATATATTTGAAAAGTGATAATTCTTTTTAATAAGTTGCCATAAAAATACCATTTTCATAATATATATATATATATATATATATATATATATATATATATATATATATATATATATATATATATATATATATATATATATATATATATATATATATATATATATATATAAAATATATATATATATATATATATATATATATATATATATATATATATATATATATATATATATATATATATATATATATATATATATATATATATATTGTTTGCACGATTGGGGGTAGTCCCCAATGAGTTTTTTCAATAAACCCCACCTTGAAAAAACCCATCAAAAAACCCACAAAAAAAGGTAAAAATGAAGTATAAAATTCAACTGAGACTGAAGGCTAATTAATTGAAAGATAGTAATATCTTATGTTTAATTTCTTTAGTGTTAATTTCAACTTTCTTAATCCTAGTTTACTAGTTAAATGCTCTTTGTTGTTATTATTTATCAGCAGTAACATTGCTCACTCCAGACAAAAGGGGAGTCTCAACAGAGCCCTAAGCTGAAGCTCTGTGGCCAAGACATCCCACACTCAAAAACACCCACTATACTAGGTGACAGGTGTTACTTTCGAAACCCACATGAGTGACATGACCTTTGCTAAATTGCTGAACACATTGACAAGTGACAACATAACCAGCAAAACTTAAAAAATGCAATGCCTTTAAATTTTAATGCACTAGGTGGCACCAAATTTGGCCAACAGAAAGAACCTTTAATAATAATATACAAACAATTTTGCCGATCCACTTTAAACTATATAATATATAAAAGCATCGTAAGTGTCAAGTTCCGTTGATTTTGCCAATTTTACCCGTTTTTTTTTATGAAAGACAAAAAACCCAGGGTGGGTTGGGCTTTTTTAAAAAAAAAACCCGGGTTTTATGCAAACCCTGATATTTATACTGTATTTTTATATATAAGGGATAGTGCAAGAAGGAATAGGTATTTTGGGGATGAGGTTATTAGTAAGGAGGAGGTAATGGGTAGAGTGAGAAAGTTGAAGAATGGTAAATCTGCAGGTATAGATGAAATTACTAGTGAAATGATCAAGAGCGGAGGCGAGATGGTGATTGATTGGATTTGGAAGTTGTGTAATAAAGCGTTTATGGAGGGTATAGTTCCAAGAGATTGGAGGAGAGCGGTAATAGTACCCTTATATAAGGGTAAGGGAGAAAAGATGAATTGTAGAAATTATAGGGGAATAAGTTTATTGAGTGTTGTGGGGAAGGTATATGCTGGTATTTTGGTTGAAAGAGTGCGTCGAGTGACTGAAGGACTGGTTGGTGAAGAACAAGGTGCGTTTAGGAGTGGTAGAGGATGTGTGGATCAAATCTTTACATTGAAACAAATGATTGAGAAAATGAGGGAGAAGAATAAATTATATTTAGGTTTTATGGATTTACAACAGGCGTATGATAGTTAATAGGGAAGCTTTATGGCAGGTATTAGTGATATATGGTGTTGGTGGTAGGCTTCTGAATGGAATCAAAAGTATGTATGACGATAGTGAAGCGTGTGTAAGAATAAATGGTGTCAATGGTGATTGGTTTAGAATTAATAGCGGAGTGAGACAGGGTTGTGTTATGTCTCCTTGGTTATTCAATGTGTATATGGATGGGGTTATGAAAGAATTCGAGGTGGGGATGGCAGGAAATGGTGTTAGAATGATGGAGAATGGAGAGGAGTGGAGGGTGCCCTACCTATTATATGCGGATGATTTGGTTCTGTGTGGCGAATCTGAAGAGAGTTTGAGAGGATTGGTAGAGAGATTTGGCAGGGTGTGTAAAAGGAGAGGTTTGAAAGTAAACGTAGATAAGAGTAAGGTTATGGTTGTGAGTGAGGACAGTCCTCAGTGTGAA